>JAMFTG010000356.1:0-158367 GCA_023974075.1 Chaenocephalus aceratus | reverse complement strand
TCTCTCCCTCTCTCCCTCTCTCCCTCTCTCCCTCCTCTGCACATGGAGGAGGATAACAGAGCAGATGTGAAATATAATCAAGTGTTGAATCAGACTTTTAACAAGTCAGACCGGACTTTTACTGTAACAGAGTATTCCTACACTCTGGTACTTCTACTTTTACTCAAGTACAATACCTGAGTACTTCTACTTTTACTCAAGTACGAGATCTGAGTACTTCTACTTTTACTCAAGTACGAGATCTGAGTACTTCTACTTTTACTCAAGTATAATATTGAGTACTTCTGCTTTTACTCAAGTACAATATCTGAGTACTTCTACTTTTACTCAAGTACAAGACCTGACTACTTCTACTTTTACTCAGGTACAAGACCCGAGTACTTCTACTTTTACTCAAGTATAATATCTGAGTACTTCTACTTTTACTTAAGTACAAGATCTGAGTACTTCTACTTTTACTACAAGATCTGAGTACTTCTACTTTTACTCAAGTCCAAGATCTGAGTACTTCTACTTTTACTCAAGTACAAGATCTGAGTACTTCTACTTTTACTTAAGTACAATATCTGAGTACTTCTACTTTTACTCAAGTACGAGATCTGAGTACTTCTACTTTTACTCAAGTACAATATCTGAGTACTTCTACTTTTACTCAAGTACGAGATCTGAGTACTTCTACTTTTACTCAAGTATAATATCTGAGTACTTCTACTTTTACTTAAGTACAAGATCTGAGTACTTCTACTTTTACTACAAGATCTGAGTACTTCTACTTTTACTCAAGTCCAAGATCTGAGTACTTCTACTTTTACTCAAGTACGAGATCTGAGTACTTCTACTTTTACTCAAGTACAATATCTGAGTACTTCTACTTTTACTCAAGTACGAGATCTGAGTACTTCTACTTTTACTCAAGTATAATATCTGAGTACTTCTACTTTTACTTAAGTACAAGATCTGAGTACTTCTACTTTTACTACAAGATCTGAGTACTTCTACTTTTACTCAAGTCCAAGATCTGAGTACTTCTACTTTTACTCAAGTACAATATCTGAGTTACTTCTACTTTTACTCAAGTACAAGATCTGAGTACTTCTACTTTTACTTAAGTACAAGATCTGAGTACTTCTACTTTTACTACAAGATCTGAGTACTTCTACTTTACTCAAGTCCAAGATCTGAGTACTTCTACTTTTACTCAAGTACGAGATCTGAGTACTTCTACTTTTACTTAAGTACAATATCTGAGTACTTCTACTTTTACTCAAGTACGAGATCTGAGTACTTCTACTTTTACTCAAGTACAATATCTGAGTACTTCTACTTTTACTCAAGTACGAGATCTGAGTACTTCTACTTTTACTCAAGTACAATATCTGAGTACTTCTACTTTTACTCAAGTACAATATCTGAGTACTTCTACTTTTACTCAAGTACATGATCTGAGTACTTCTACTTTTACTCAAGTACAATACCTGAGTACTTCTACTTTTACTCAAGTACAATATCTGAGTACTTCTACTTTTACTCAAGTACAAGATCTGAGTACTTCTACTTTTACTCAAGTACAAGATCTGAGTACTTCTACTTTTACTCAAGTACGAGATCTGAGTACTTCTACTTTTACTCAAGTACAATATCTGAGTACTTCTACTTTTACTCAAGTACAACATCTGAGTACTTCTACTTTTACTCAAGTATAATATCTAAGTACTTCTACTTTTACTCAAGTACAAGATCTTAGTACTTCTACTTTTACTCAAGTACAATATCTGAGTACTTCTACTTTTACTCAAGTACAAGATCTGAGTACTTCTACTTTTACTCAAGTACAAGATCTGAGTACTTCTACTTTTACTCAAGTACAAGATCTGAGTACTTCCTCTTTTACTCATGTACAAGATCTGAGTACTTCCACTTTTACTCAAGTACAAGATCTGAGTACTTCCACTTTTACTCAAGTACAAGATCTGAGTACTTCTACTTTTACTACAAGATCTGAGTACTTCTAAATATACTAAAGTACCATATGTTTTTGGTTGCTCATTTTGACTTTAACTTCTTGTCTTTAGTTTTTACTTTAACTCTTTCTGTTTATATATATTTAGTCTATTTTATTCTACATTTTTTCGTTCACTTTACTCTTAATTGCAGACATTTTACTTAATTTCCACGTTAATATAAATATTTGTCGTCTCCATTTTCCGTTCACTTAAACACAAAATGTCATATTGATGTATCCACATGTTTGTAATGTAATGTCTTCTAAACATGTTTCCACCGTCCCCAGTCTCCACTTAGATCCCCTAAAAGCAGAGGAGAAATGTCACCAGGTACATTTACTCAAGTACTATTTGGACAAACTTTTACCGTGAGTATTCTCATGTCATGGTACTTTATACTTCTACTCCACTACATTCAAAAAGGCAAATGTAACTTTAGCCGTTACCTTGAGACACAGCAGTCGCCCTTGGGAACATAATGGAAGGGACACCTGGTCGAAGGCACTGACTGCTGACCATGAAGAACAAAGAAGGGAGACGTTAGATATGATGTTCATTAAGTGAGCCTTAAGGCCTTAAGGCCCGTAACCCAGGTTACCGTGTCCTGGATTATCACTTTACTCCTGAGCTGTGAGGCAGAGCCGCTCATCTCCGCTCCTCACCACAAAGACAGGTCTATTCAAATACTGCAGACTTATAGCAGCACTGAGTGAAAGCACGACTCCTCCTCCCTGCTAGCCTGAAGAGACCCTCCTACTCTGTGATGAAGAGGAGGATGATGATGGTGAAGAAGACTCCACGAGACGCCATGAGAGCAGCCGAAGGGCCGGAGCTCAGAATAAAACTGCTTCCATTTAAAAGGTGGAATGAAAAGCTTCAGCTCACTGCAGACCGAATCTGACTTTCTATCAAGATGTTTTTTATGTATATATATATTAATAATAATAATAATAAGGATAACAATAATACATGTGTTTTGTAAGCGCTTTTACGGGTGCTCAAGTCGCTGTGCAGGGGTAGTGAAACAAGTCACATTAAAATCGAGCAATAAAACAACAACCACACATTTTGAGCCAGTTTGAGTGAAATCCGTCTATTATTAGAAACTTAAGAACAATTGTACAATATTCATAATGAAATATTAAAATACATATGAGATCAACAATGTAATAAAACTAAATATATTCCAAATATTTAACACAAATTTAGGAAAATAAAGTCAAATGTAAAAAAAAAAAAAAATGTAAATACAATTAAATGGAAGACAAATATAACATTTAAATAGCTATGTTAAATGTGTATAATAAAACAAATACAATATAATAATAATATGTACATACATTTAAGTTAAAGTAAAAATGTGCAATCAGAAATAAATAATAAAATAAAATAACAGGAAATATTAAAACATAGGAGGTTAAATATACAATAAAGAAATAATAAAAATAAAATATTTATATTGACTTGAATAAAAAAAAAATCGTAAGTAAGATTCTGTAATAACAATAAAATAGAATAAATATATCTATATACGTAAAGGGCTCAAGCAATACATAAAATATGATCAATGAATAATATTTAATGTATCTCTGTGCAGTGTTACAGCTTGTCGTTCAGCGGTATCTCTGTGCACGTGTTACAGCTTGTCGTTCAGCAGTATCTCTGTGCACGTGTTACAGCTTGTCGTTCAGCGGTATCTCTGTTTGGCTCTCCTGAATAGTTTGGCCTCTTCTCTCAGTGGTTATTTGAAGCTATTTTTAGAGCGTTTACCTTCCAGAACCAGAAACCCTTTTATATTCCTCCTGCAGAGATGATTCCTCCCGTGGCTAACACCGACGTGCTATCAGAGGTGGGAGAAGTACTCAGATATTGTACTTAAAGCTCACCTATCATGCTATGTGTAGGCAATAGCTTGGGCTCAGATACAAATATATAAAAAACATGAAGTATGAAGTGTTTTGCTCAAAATACCAAACAGATCACCCATTCTAGCCACGCCTCATATCCCTCTGTTTCACTTCCTGTTTCTAAAGTGCTGATTTGGGGATAAAGCTTTAAAGAGGAGGGGTCTGAGCTCATGCGGGACCCGGCAGCTACCGTCTAAACTAAATGCTGCCGTGATGAAACGCCATATCATGGATTATCAAGGATCTGGAACAGTCTGGAGCTCAAAGGCTTTCTCTCTTGCCGGTTACACCACAAGGTGAGTTCCTTTCTACTTCCTGCTTCTTCACACACATGCTCTCCAGCACAGGTTAGCTCTGAGTGTTATCATGCTAATGTAAACAAAGACCATATTACGTCCTAAACAGTCGGGCGTTGTTTCTGATAGCAACGTTTCTGATTGGGCCGTGGGTCCACATTTCAGATATGACGTCATATCGGACGCAAATCTGGATCAGCTCCGTTGTTCCCCGTTTTTAGAGATTTGGGTACGGAGGAAAAGAGAGAGGGTTTTATTTCCTGACGCTGCGTGAGTTCCCCGACACACCGGGGACACGTGGTGATGTAGAGAAGACATCTACAAGCATTTTGCATGATAGGTCCCCTTTAAAGTAAATGTAGTAGAGTAAAGTATTAAAAGCAGCAACACTACTATGTAAAAATACTGTTACAAGTAAAAGTCCTGCATTCAAAATCTTACCTTTATGAAAACATAATTTAAAGTTAAAATGTTCATAACAATTATGGTGATCTGAACCTGAACAGTTAGATGCCGCCTATCACAGTGTAAAGCACTTACTCCTCACTGCACCCTGTATGCCGAGGCAGGTCTGCCTTCACTAACCGTACGGCGGCTCAGTCGCTGGTACATGTTCATCTACAAAGCCATGTTGGGTAAACTCCCATCTTACATCTGCTCTCTGATCTCTCAGAGCGTAGCCTGAGATCTCAGGATGTGTTTTTGTTGCATGTGCACGTGCACGGACTGGCTCCTCTAGCTTGGAACACTAACTGAAACTGAGCATCTCGGTTCCCCTGCATCGTTTTAAAGCTCGGCCAGATGCGATGCAATATGATAATCTTGGTACCTGTCAATGTCGATAGGTTTGTAAATTGTAATAATAATAATAATAATACATTTTATTTCGAGGCGCCTTTGAAGACACCCAAGATCGCCTTACAGTGCATTTAAAAGTTAAAACAGCTAAAACAAAAACGGAACACAATTGAATCGAACCGACGAGGCAATACAGCATAAAAGCATAACACAGGCAAGACACGAGAGTGGAGTGACGGAGTGACGGAGTGAGAGGGGGATCTGTGATAGCAGGTTGAATGTGTGTTAGAGTGAGGAGGCCAGTTTAAACAGGTGGGGTTTGAATGTCGTGATGGAGTCAGACTGTTTGATGTGTGGAGGCAGAGAGTTCCAGAGCCTGGGCGCGGTGCAGCTCAAAGCCCTGGCTCCCATGGTGCTAAGGGCTGGAGTTTATAAACCAAAGAGTAACCGCCCTGACGGGACGCTGTAATAAGTAAAGCGAACGCACCCGCAAGGACACCTGGCCTCCTATTGGTTGAGGGATTTTGACAGGATTGTTGCACAAAAGTTTCGAGCGCGCACAGAATAAGTCTGAGCAGCAATATATCTGAGTGCAAGCGTACAGTTTGAGCAGAAGCAGAGCAAATCTAAGTGCAAGCAGGCACTATTTGAGTGCGAGGACAGGGTTTGAGGGAAATAAATACATAAAGTATGCTATCAAATTTAAATACCACGCTCTTGAATAAAGATAGGGAATAACCCCCATAAAAGCCCTGGCTCCCATGGTGCTAAGGCGGGAGGTGGGGACAGTCAGGAGTCCGGCTGAGGATGAGCGCAGGGAGCGGGAGGGGGTGTATTCCTGGAGGAGGTTTGAGAGAGAGGTGGGGGTGAGGCTGCTGAGGGCTTCGTATGTAAGCAGAAGGTTTGTGTAGTCAATCCGGTGCTGAACAGGGAGCCAGTGAAGCTGCATGAGGATGGGGTGATGTGGTCAGACGATGTGGTACAGGTCATGTAATGTACCCTGTAATTATGTTGTATGATGTCCTTATTGTTTTCTGTTGTTTTTCTGTTTTCATGTGTAACCGACTTTGCAGGTCTCCCTTGAAAAAGAGAAATTAAATATTAAAAAGTTGAATAAAAAATGTGAAATTAAAAAAAGTATTAACATAAACAAAGATAAATAAATAGAAAAATTGCAATACAAATAAAATAAATTAAAATATGTATATAAATACAAAAAGTTGGAGAACAAATATGCAATACAATAAATTGCATATTTAATGTAATACATAATTATAATAATAAAATATATTTAAAACATAGGAAGTTAAAGTAAAAATCTGCAGAACAAATATAATCTATATATTTATAAAGTAAAAAATGTCATTAAATAAAATAGATACAATATTTAAACAAACACAATAAATTACACTTACATTAAAAAATAAGAATAATATATAAACACAAGAAGTGAACATTTGTATAAAACCAGATAAAATAAAATATTGATATATAGTTCAAAGTACTTGAATCTGTACTGTATGTTGTTCTCTCACTACGGAAATGGAGGTGCAAAAACTTACATTATAAAACCTGTTTTATGTGTGGCCATTTTTATTGTCTTTGACCACTAATGTGTTGCTAACTCATGTTTATGATAGATATAAAAACCAGACAGCAAGGTGTATTCCTCTCACACATCATGAGAGCAGTAAAGCTGCAGGTGGCCCATTGTTGAAGTCGTGTCCCTGTGCTATTTAATCTGTGATGCTTTTCTCTTTAAAGAAGGAAATGGTTTTGGTCTTGTCCTCGCCTACAAGGATACTGGACAAGCATTTTCAATCACCTTACTGAGGCCTTGGACGTGGTATTGACACCATGTGCAGAAACTGCCATTTTTGGAGTAATACCTGGCCACCGAATGTTGAAGAGGAAAACTAAGGACAGTATAGCCTTTGCATCTCTTTTAGCACGAAGAAGAATACTCCTAGAATGGAAATCTTCTATACCACCTAAAGCATCTCAATGGCTTAAAGATCTAATGTTGTGCCTGAACTTGGAGAAGATTAAATATAACCTATATAGGTATCTATCTTATTTATTTAGTTAGTTATTTATTTTACTAGCTAGGACCGGGAGGGAGGGAAAGGGGAAAAATCAATAAAAATATTGACTGTATAAATGTAAACTCATTGTGCCTGACTCAATAAAAAAAAAGTTTCAAAAAAAAAGAAGGAAATGTCATTTACAAAAAAAGTGAAGTAGGAACAGATACCATCTGGATATACAGTCTGCTCCGGGAGAAAGATTTTCACTTTACTAAAAGAACAATCCCTGTCACATTACTGGGCAATTACTACATCTAAACTTCATCACACCCAACATTATCCACCTTTAGCTTAGCGGTGGTGACGTGAAGTCATGTGACCGTGCTGTAGTTCCTCTATAGCCCAACATTAGCCACCTTTAGCTTAGCGGTGGTGACGTGAAGTCATGTGACCGTGCTGTAGTTCCTTTATAGCCCAACATTAGCCACCTTTAGCTTAGCGGTGGTGACGTGAAGTCATGTGACCGTGCTGTAGTTCCTTTATAGCCCAACATTAGCCACCTTTAACTTGTCAATATGTAGAGATTATCCTGCCGAACAAAACGTGTTAGCATCATAGACGTTTACTATATCCCCAAATCCAATGTAAAATTCTCATTGGATTTCAGCTTTTCATTCATATAATGAGCTCCTGAGTCTCATGCACTGATACCTGCCTTGTGTCAGTGCTGATGAGGGTAATCCACAAAATGCCCACAAAGGCAAACAGCTCACCTCAGGAGGAAATCAATACTACAATGCTTCATGTTTCCTTCACAGCGCTGCAGCACTAAGTAAGATGTTCTAAAGAAGTTTCTCAAGGTTTTTAACAAGACGATCACAAGTAAAGCCACTGATCCATCCCCTATGATGTGAAGCTGCAGAACAGAAACAGAAGGAACTGAGTGGGCGACGTCTGGGCCCAGATTCTGCAGAGCCCATCTGAGCTGGAAATAACACATTCCTCGTCCTTTAATATGAACACATTTGGCGTTAGGCCCTATGCTTTCTCTTGGAGCTTTTGAGTCACACACACACACACACACACACACACACACACACACACACACACACACACACACACACACACACACA
This sequence comes from Chaenocephalus aceratus, assembly GCA_023974075.1. Lineage (NCBI taxonomy): Eukaryota > Metazoa > Chordata > Actinopteri > Perciformes > Channichthyidae > Chaenocephalus > Chaenocephalus aceratus. The sequence goes on along the minus strand of JAMFTG010000356.1, from coordinate 150,203 downwards.
CACACACACACACACACACACACACACACACACACACACACACACACACACACACACACACACACACACACACACACACACACACACACACACACACACACACACACACACACACTGCCTCTAGAGAGTGAAGAGCCCGGGACTCTGAGCTATTTCTACTCCTGCCCCATTTCCTCCACAACCAGTCCTACTTCCACAGCATCTCACCTCCTCCTTCATCAGGAAGCACACATGCAGAAAGTCATCAAACCAGCTCCAAATATAACTGCAGCACAAATTCATTTCATCCCCCGTCTCATGGGCAGTGGTGGTAGAGAATACATGTGCATCACTAAATGAACCTAATTACATTTCACCACTATTTTCATTCTTTGCGGTGTTAATGTCCTTTTTGTGGGCTCTCTATCATCAGACTTTCCATCAGTGTTGACACAGTATGGATCGATGGAGATTGTTTTGTATTCGTAATTAGTAAAAGCATGAGTCAGCATTTTCTCGCTGGGGGAAGAAGCAGGGGCGGTTCTAGAGGGGGGCCAGGGGGGGCCAGTGCCCCCTAACACTGACCTCTGACCCCCCTGTGGCCCCCCTAACAATGAAAAGTTTTGTTTTTGTTTTTTTTAAATGTATATTTTCTGGTACTCAGGATTTTGTTGCTGTAATGTGAGATTGTGCAGACCCTTATGTAAAGTAGAGATGTAACTGTTCATTGCCTTTATTTTTATATAAATATGGTGTTAGTGCAAACATTGCACTATAACTTAAGCTGAAGCTAACAGTAATAACTATAAGATCTATCTGAAATAAATAAGTGTACTGAAACAATAACTGTATTGCATTGTTTTCTTATACGCAATTACTTCATACTGTCTAGTTCTCTTTTTCGTCCTGCATTGATTGTGCCCCCCTCAGAAAATAACTGCCCCCCAGTCAAATTGGTCTAGAACCGCCACTGGGAAGAAGAAAAGGGTCAAAGCCTAATTACAGTGAAAGATGCAGGTTAGTGACGCTACGAGGTTCAAATAAGGTTGTAAATAGATAAGATAAGATAATCCTTTTCTTGGGTCCCCTTAGGGAAGTTCAGGTGTCTTAGCGAGAATAGGAAACAAAGGAAACGGGTGACAGCCAGGTACGAGTTTGCAGTGATAATACAAATCAAATATAAGTGTAATTAACAATATGAACTAAAACAGGGGTGTCAAACTCAATTTCATCGCGGGCCACATCAGCATTATGGTTGCACTCAAAGGGCCGGTTGTAACTTTAAGACTATATAAAAATACATATATAAATATATCATATATATAAAATAATGTATTATATTACATCATTGCCTCTGCATTGGATTATCATCGGATAGGGTAATAACTTCATAATTAACTACGTCTGAAAGCAGAAGTCTAGGGAAAGTCTTTTCAGTGCGTATGTCCCAAAATGATTTAAAAGAAAAGCCAAATTCTGGAGAAAAGAGAAATAGAAGTGACATTTTGAAATAAAGATCTAATTCTGAGAAAAAGGAATTCTATGAAAAAAATGTATATTTTGAAGAAAAAAAGGCAAATTCTGAGAAAAAAGTCCTATTTGAGATGCATTGTGGGACATGTAGTTTATGGGCAACGTGCTTCTGTAGCATGTAACCGGATAATAAACATATTATATTCTTTGCAAGCTCTTGTGGGGCCACATAAAATGAAGTCGTGGGCCGAATGTGGCCCCCGGGCCTTGAGTTTGACACCCCTGAACTAAAATAACAAAAATAAAGTAGGTGGAACTTAGGGCCTGGCGGTATGACTACAATCTCACATCACGGCATTTTTTTTTTTTCAATTATAGGAAATATAATTACATTTACAGTATATGTTTTGGCCACACACAAAAACAACACTGATGAGTGGGGGTCTCAGGAGTCTTATGAAAAGCATCATGCAAAATGTAAACGATTTTATTTACCATATGTTTGAAAATGTAAACGTGTGGCGCAGTGGGTTGTGCGTTGGTGTTCGGTTCCGGTGGTTCAAACCCCACTGCAGTCAGCATGTCGTTGTGTCCCTCAGACACTTCACCCCAAATTGCTCCTGTGGGGATTGTCCACAGTATTGAGTATGTAAGTCGCTTTGGATAAAAGCGTCTAACTAGTAACATGTGATGTAAACAAATCCCCCTCTTACCTGAGTGCGCATTGTCTTTTATGATTTACCTTCAAACTTAGGTTCAGAAAAACAAATAAAGTGCACTTTAACAACTTAATACACCTTGCTTCAAGTATTTAAACCAATAAAACTAGTGCAACTTGGCTGGCACTGCACTATTGTCCCTCAATATAGAGACGTCAACACACGTCCAACACTCAAAATGGCGCCCTTCCTCACTTTGTCAACAGTATTGAGTAATATGTATATCATACGGTATAAAGTTCACGGTATGAAATGGTATACCACCCAGCTCTAGTGAAACTGTTAACATACATTTAAATAATATTGAATATGATAAACAAACTGACACTTATTACCAATGCAGTTCCCTCTATTAGCCTGTGCTATGGCGCCCTCTACTGGTAGGGGTTGGATATGACATCTTGCCATTTACAGAAAGCAGCCACGTGGGACCTAACAGCTGATTGGTGAACAGATGATGTTGACACTGACAACACAACGCAGCACCCTGACTGTCACTGAACATGAGCATCTGTTGCTAATGTTCACAACACTGTTCTGCATAATAAATCAGACTCTTAAGTAGCTGCTGAATATGCATGATTACATTTCTGCTGAATCAGCGTTTCTGTACCCACTACCACCTGGTGCTCTGACCATGCACCTGCTGCTCTGTATACACACTGTGTACAGCAACAACAAGATGCAAACGACCATGCAGAGCTGCGGTGATAAGTCAGTCGACGGAAATACACAGCTATTTTGATAATATATTACATGTTAAAGTAGGGCATGGTGCAACATGACTTGAAGTGCTGGTTGGAGCGTCTGGAATATTGGATATGTTCTGCTTTTCTTTGTTTTATATTACATTAAAACTGTATATTTGAGACATAACACCGCATGCATCGTCACATAATATCTTACAATTAGTGATTCTGACAACAATGAACTCTCAAATGGAGAGCTGACAGTTTCTATTTAAACTGGATTGCATTGAAACAGTGTTGTATGCAGCAGAGAAGAAACTTCTGTTGGCATCATCATCAGATATCTAATATCTAACATCTAACATCATCTTGAATTTGTCAACAATATGCACTTCGGACCTTACAGCTACAGTGAAAACAAACTCTTTAAATCACCTTCAATTGACTAGGAAGACGTTAACTGAGTCAGAAGGTCAAGCGGATTCCTATAAGTTCATTAAAGTCCTACATTTATATTAAATTATACTTCAAAAACACAATGCCTCATATACAGGCTCCAGGGCTGAAGCAATAGGCCTGGGGCCTATACTACGAAGCTGGTTGGTTAGCCGCTCAGCATCAGTTACCATGGAGATCTAGCCCGCTAAAAAGAGAACCAGCTTCGTAGGACCGGAAAGCCGGAGTTTTCCCTGAATTTAGCCGGCTAAGCGAAAATCCTGCTTCGTAGTATACCCCCCTGCTGTTACGTGGCGCAGTTGGTGCTTGTGTGTGTGTGCTTTTGTGTGGGTGTCTCTCTCTCCCTCTGATTGTCTCCAGGTGCAGCCTCTCCCCAGGTGCTCCCAATCCCCAATCAGCGCCTCCAAAGGACCTGAGGAAGGCTGCAGTCGTTCTCCCCTTCTCCTCTGGCTGCATGTGTGCAGCCTGTGTTACGTGCTAGTGTCTCTGTGTGAGGACTCGTTCAACCTGTGTTCTGCTAATTGTTAGATGTGCTCCAGTGTGTCTTTGTGTATTGTTTCACGTTAGTCCCTTTCTTTTGAAAGAAAGTTGTCCTTAGTTAATTAAGTTTGTTTTGCAATTTGTCTGGTGAGCCTCTTTACTTTTGTATTAATTAAAACCTCACTTTGTGGCTTCAGCATCCAGTTTCCTCTCGGCCAGTTATTGTGTGTGTTGTTACTTCCCCCTGTACCCCTAGATTTAGAAGGAACGTAACACCTACTGAAACCGAGATCGCAAAATGCATTTTCGATCCACAATCTTCTTTTTTTTTTTTTTTTCTTTTCTTATTGGTGTTTTGTCGTATGTGTTACCTGCTGCCGTTTTATGCCTTTTATTCTACATTTTATAGTTGTACTGTGAATTGTGTCCTGTGTACTGTACTGTAAAGCACTTTGTACATCCATGTTGAGAAGGGTGCTATATAAATAAAGTTTTACTTACTTACAATAAAAACAACACCTGATGGAAAGTTGTAAATGTTAGCATGATGAACAAGCGACCTGACACATCTATCTCCAAACAGTATTCAGACACTATCATGAGGATATATCGTAGTTTCCAACTCTCAGGAGGAAGGATACTTTCCTAAAACCTGGGCTGCAGTCGGATAGTTTAAAAATCAGCTCCTAAATTCTAACCCTATCGTCTATTCCTTGACCTCTGAGTGAAAGGTCACGGGGTTAAGGGATAGTGGATAGGAGAATTCAAAAGGACTTAGGAGAAGAGACTGCGGTACTTTAGAGAATCCGAATGCACTTTCACTATCCCACGTGTTTCTGATGCGCCAGCGGACGTCATTGTGTGTGTCTGCTGCTGTGGGGTAACCATGGAAACCACAGTTTTCTATACAGCGGACTACAACATGGATGTTCAATAAGAACGAGGGACTGCTGTGAACTCATCTAGAGACTCTGCTCCGTGCTCTGATGCTGCTGCTTTGCTTTATGAACGTGGACAACAGAGAAACATATTCTTCATGACCAAAGCTGGAATTGAAATAAAAAAGGAAAGTGAAACTTATGCTCGTCCCCCTCTCCCTCCGGTCCACATTAATACCAATGATCCCAATACGTATGATTGTATGAACTAAAGATCTTAAAATCAATACAGATGTATTTATTATAAACGTTAGTCCTTAACATCTATCACTGTGTATATCACCATTCAAACATCTTTTAGAAGTTGAACAAACCCCACACAGCTCAGTAAAGACTGAAATGTTGACTTTATTTGATCATTTCAGTGAAAACTAACGTTCATATTTCTCTCTTTGATTATAATACTGATGAACGTTCAAAACAAAGCACTTTGGCAACTTACCACCTATGTTTTAAAATGCTTAATAAGCACCGTAACTTTCATGATATCATTTCTCGGTCATAATCGGTTGTTTCCGTGAACGGCCGACTGTTGAGTGACGGCAAATGCTGCGGCTGCAAGGCATTGTGGGGCAGCATTTTCGCTTCTCCTGCCGGTTAGGGAGGTCCAGTGGTTCCTAAGCTAAAGGAGGTTATAAAGGAAGTTTGAAACCTCCTTTCCTTTCATTCTCATCATTCTAGAGAATTCAAACGGCACTTATCATGGCTGCCACTGAGGGACTTCCGGGTCATTTCACTCCTTTAGGAAGGTTCCTAAGCTAAATGGACTATTCGACTTCAGCCCTGGTGAAAAAACTGAATATGTTTTTAAAAAAATGAACGTGCCTTTTCCTGGCTTGGTTGTGACGTCATGTCCGTCGTTTAGCGGGACCTGTTTCCAATTAGCCTAATTAGCTCACCAGCCGGCAGCACATTGAAACGATGTCGTCATGAGGGGTGAGTTATATTATAATTGTTATTTAGTAGCTAACCATTAGCCTTTTCACGGGACATGATTTGCCATGTCGCAGCTGAAAAGCACAGGTGTAAATATCACCTAATTAATAAAGGCTAAATGTAGCTGCTTCTGGTTCAGGGAACATGCGCTAATTAGCATAATGCTAATATAGGCCCTGTCATTGCTTTAAGGAACATCATTAATGTGGCACCTGCGCCGTTTCATAATTATGTCAAGTCAAAATATCTGCTTTTAAAATGCCTTTATTTATAAAAGCGATGTTGAAATGTTACGTCCCAGAAGCCCACGTCAAAGTTATTGATGGTGTTAAAAAGCAGATACATAGGCCTACTATGAATTGTCGACTTGTATGTTGGTCTTGGATTTATTTGTGATGAACAAAGTGCACGATGTAACCCAGGTACTTAATGCATACTGGGATATAGGCCTCGAGCACAATAGATCCAATACATTGTTTTTTATTTCATCTTTTGTTTACAGGGTGATGTTGGACCCGCTTCCCTTTGCACATGCCTCCAGAGAAACCTGACAAGATGAGGGCGAGTTTTTATTGTCCTGTGTTGTGAAGGTCTTCAGAGTATTCGGAAACATTCTGGGTACTTTCCAGAGAAGTACTCAGGTCTTGTACTTGAGTAAAAGTAGAAGTACTCAGATCTTGTACTTGAGTAAAAGTAGAAGTACTCAGATATTGTACTTGAGTAAAAGTAGAAGTACTCAGGTCTTGTACTTGAGTAAAGTAGAAGTACTCAGATTTTGTACTTGAGTAAAAGGAGAAGTACTCAGATATTGTACTTGAGCAAAAGTAGAAGTACTCAGATATTGTACTTGAGTAAAAGTAGAAGTACTCAGATATTGTACTTGAGTAAAAGTAGAAGTACTCAGATCTTGTTCTTGAGTAAAAGTAGAAGTACTCATATCTTGTACTTGAGTAAAAGTAGAAGTACTCAGATATTGTACTTGAGTAAAAGTAGAAGTACTCAGATCTTGTTCTTGAGTAAAAGTAGAAGTACTCATATCTTGTACTTGAGTAAAAGTAGAAGTACTCAGATATTGTACTTGAGTAAAAGTAGAAGTACTCAGATCTTGTTCTTGAGTAAAAGTAGAAGTACTCATATCTTGTTCTTGAGTAAAAGTAGAAGTACTCAGATCTTGTACTTGAGTAAAAGTAGAAGTATTCAGATCTTGTACTTGAGTAAAAGTAGAAGTACTCAGGTATTGTACTTGAGTAAAAGTAGAAGTACTCAGATCTTGAGTAAAAGTAGAAGTACTCAGATCTTGTACTTGAGTAAAAGTAGAAGTACTCAGATCTTGTACTTGAGTAAAGTAGAAGTACTCAGATCTTGAGTAAAAGTAGAAGTACTCAGATCTTGTACTTGAGTAAAAGTAGAAGTACTCAGATCTTGTACTTGAGTAAAAGTAGAAGTACTCAGATCTTGTACTTGAGTAAAAGTAGAAGTACTCAGATCTTGTACTTGAGTAAAGTAGAAGTACTCAGATCTTGAGTAAAAGTAGAAGTACTCAGATCTTGTACTTGAGTAAAAGTAGAAGTACTCAGATCTTGTACTTGAGTAAAGTAGAAGTACTCAGATCTTGAGTAAAAGTAGAAGTACTCAGATCTTGTACTTGAGTAAAAGTAGAAGTACTCAGATCTTGTACTTGAGTAAAAGTAGAAGTACTCAGATCTTGTACTTGAGTGAAAGTAGAAGTACTCAGATCTTGTACTTGAGTGAAAGTAGAAGTACCAGAGTGTAGGAATACTCTGTTACAGTAAAAGTCCTGCATTCAAAATGTTCCTCAAGTGAAAGTAGAAAGTATTCTCATCAGAATATAGTGAAAGACAGTGAAAGTAGTCGTTGTGCAGATTGGTCCATTTCAGAATAATATATATGATGTGTTTTATAATGATTGATCATGGAAGTGTTCTCAGAGCTGGTGAAGGTGCAGCTAGTCTGAAGTACTTTGTAGACTGCAGGGTAGCTGGTGGAGGTGCAGCTAGTCTGAAGTACTTTGTAGACTGCAGGGTAGCTGGTGAAGGTGCAGCTAGTCTGAAGTACTTTGTAGACTGCAGGGTAGCTGGTGGATTCACTCCAGGTGGAACTAAAGTCTGATTCAACACTTGGTTAGATTCACATCCTTCATCTGAGAAGTAACTAAAGGGATAAAGACAGTTTCAGCAGCATCAGCACATGTGTAATTCTGCCCTCCCTTGAACAAACGTGTCACATCAGAAACATTGAGCTTCCAAATGCTTTCCTAAAATGAATCTAAAGTGATGGCGCAACAAAGCCAAAGAACATTCCATCTCCATTCCAGCACAATAAGCGACATTTCATTTGGTATTATAATAAAAGTCAGCTGCTGTCTTCGCGCCGCGTTTCCATGGATCCTCTCTTTTACTGTTTAGCATAATGTTGTGAATCAGCGCCCGGTGACACTTCCACAAAAGCCAGGTTCACGCCCGGCTCAGAGGTCAGGGGTCAGGTGCAGCTCTGCAGACCACCCAGCTGTGACTCCGTGGACCCCGAGCTTCACCCTCGTGAGGAAAAAGTTATAAAATAGTCATAACTCTCTCCGAGACGTCTGACCTGTGTCTCGTCGCTGAAAGACTCCTCAGTCTCTCTCGGGGGGGGGGGGGCGAGACATGAAAGGCACAGATTCAACACGGATTTAAATCTGTGATACATTAATCTTTGAGGAGGAAGCATGACCAGAAGACACTGCTTCCCTTTATGCACTTCAATTCAGAAGTGGATGCATTGTTCCTAAGTGTAGACACCGCTTCTGTCCAGCAGGGGGCAGTGCTTGGAAGAGAATGGAGGCAGGAAATGGCATTTTACCGCTGGTTCAGTCATATGTTGTGGGGTCCGTGAGTGAACAGACGCCTTATCGTTATGTGGTTGGCACAGGCTGTCCTGTAATGAATGAATTACATCATGCTAATGGTCTTAACTTGTGTGTCAGAGTCAGTGCATTGCAGAAGTTAGCAGATGAGATAAGATAAGATAAAGCAGGGCTGTCAAACTCAAACACTCAGTGGGCCAAGATAAAAAAATGGGTACAAGTCGAGGGCCGGACTGGTTCAATGTTTATTGCAGAACTTATTGAAATGAACTTATTGCACATATTCAACCTGGAACTAACAAAGCTTCAATTATTGCCTATAAAAACAACATTAAATAATCAGTTGCATTCATTTCTCACGGCTCTATCTGCAGCTTCTCCAGAGTCATTTCTTATGCGTACATTTCCCCACAGGCCAACAACAGCTTCAACAAAACTATTCCCCTCAAAGAGAAACCCAAACATGCCCTGTTGTCGTGAGAGAGAAAGTGCAGAAGGAAGCATCCATTGAACTCAGTGTGCTGCTCTGAGATGCTAGCTCAGACACTTGGCGTCTCCTCAGGGTGCAAGGTCATCAATGTTTGGGGTCCGGCTCTGAGCGGAGGAGACCCTCAGGATGGAGTGAAGGTGTGCGTGCTATATACCGGCGGGCCAGATCTAATAGGAATTAGAAATTATCCCGCGGGCCGAAATTAAATCCACCACGGCCCTAATTTGGCCCCCGGGCCTCGAGTTTGACACATGGGTTAAACCTTCAGGTATCAGAGCAGCAACAAGAGTTCACACAATGACTGTTCAAATAAAAATAAGAGAACAAACGTTAAAAAGTATAAATACATTGGCAACGGTCGGTTAAACACTGAATGTACATGTCTCTGTGTTTTAACCTATATCTAGAAAACAGTTCAAACTGTACGGTTTGATATGAATACATGTATATTTACGTCTTTATATATATCAGTGACATCCCAGTTTTGTCGACCTTTAATATATTTGAGCAAAAGTACGAGTTTAAGAACCACATTTAGATTAATTACAATTAGTCATAATAGCAATATGGACCAGTGCAATAATCAAACGGCAGTACATTCCTATTGTGGAGCGGCAGAGATAAAACACGGACCTGCAAACTGTGGTCTCCAGCTTTCTGGTGCAGATCCTCCACCATGATCATCTCAATATTCTTTAATGATGAATTCCTCCAATAGTGTCTTCTTAATATCACGTAACGTAACGTTTCTCATGCAGCTCGAAACCGCATTATTGAAGTGTTGTCTGGGGCAACCTGAAGCGTTTGTGTCGTGTGTACTCCACATATTAAAACTTTAACCTGCACTCCTTGGAGCCCCTGTCCTCTTGGAGCCTGTGTGAGGATAACGAGCGAGCTAACAGGCGCAGTGTGCGGTCTCTGCAGCGGTAATAACGTTATCCACGCCTCAAACACCTCGTCCTTCCTCCACCTCATACCGGACCGAGGGAAACCGGGCTTTAATATATACCAGTTTGTTCAAAACAACTCGTCCCTCAGTGTTCAGGCCTCTCTCTTCAGTGTGGTCCTCAGATGGTCCTGATTGGCTCAGCGGGCGTTAGCATGAAGCTAATTGGATAAGCGGCTAATCTTCACTCGTCACTAAATTGGGGAAGGATTACTCGGAGACCCCCGGGCGAAATAATTACTAAACGCAGTTAAAAACATGTTTTCTTACTTGAAATATACAGAGCTGTTTGCTTTTAACAAACTTCTAGTCCGCATAACAACATGTTTATATATTAAAGTATATAGTTTATTCTTTACACTGCATTCTTTATATTACACCATGGAGGAATGCATGCTTCTTCCTCCCTGCTTAAAAAGCTGGACTCTGCGTACCATACTGCTATACGCTTTGTAACGGGTGCAGGCTCTCGCACCCACCACTGCACTTTGCATCAGTCCTTAGGACGGTCCTCTCTGCACCAAAGAAGACAATCACACATGTTGATTTGTATCCTTAAGTCATTGCTAGGTAAGCTGCCCTTATATATCTCCAGACTTCTGTCCTTTTATACTTGCTTTTTTAACACCAGACGAGCAGCCAATGGGATGCTTTTAAATGTTCCTTTGATGCAGTCAGAGCTCGGTAAAGCTGCATTCTCCCACTATGCTCCCTTTGTATGGATACGCTGCAAGTAAAACTTCGTCTCGAGGCACTTCCTGCTGTAAATGCTTTTAAAGGTCTGCTACGATTAGCCCTTCATGAAACATGTAGCTGTGTACCTGATGCTATTGCTGATGTGAGTATGCTTCTTGCCACGGCACAAATGGCCTTCCGGATTTATATTTGAATTGTATGTTTTTTTTGTTTAATGCCCTTGTTTTATGTTGAAACTTGTTGTGTGCCGTGTTGGTCAGGACTCCCTGGAAGAAGAGATCTTGTATCTCAACGGGACATTCCTGGATAAATAAAGGATAAATAAAAATAAAAAATAAAAAATGGAGAGATCAACTGAGAACAATCAGGTACATTCAGTTAAAATAATCCAAAGTGAGTTCTGGTGCTTTCATCGAAATGGACCTAAATATTTAAAGTGCTATATGTGTGTGTACTTATGGAGGTTTATGGGGCCGTGTCAAACAAGGTGGGTTTTATTGTTCTTTTTAAGGTACGTATTTACCTTTTCCCCGCAACTAACTTGAACCCTTTGCACTACGTCATGGCTTTTCATTATTATATCTTATATGTATTGTATGTTGCATTGTAGGAGGAGTCTTCAGATATTCAGTGCCAGAACAACGCTGTAGTTATTGTCCATGTGACACATAAAGCCTTTGAGTCTTTATACGTGTCAACAAGTGGTGCAAACAGCAGCTGGGGGGCGGAGGTTTTATTGGTAGTTTTGCCGTTTCGTGGAATTGTTCAAACCTGGAAGATTGCTGACTTCTCAAAATGCATTAAATATTAAAGGGGACCTATCATGCAAAATGCACTTGTTCATGTCTTCTATACATCACCATGTGTCCCCGGTGTGTCCCCGGCAGCGTCAGAAATAAAACCCTCTCTCTTTTCCTCCGTACCCTAATCTCTAAAAACGGGGAACAACGGAGCTGATCCAGATTTGCGTCCGATACGACGTAACATCTGAAATGTGGACCCACGGCCCAATCAGAAACGTTGCTATCAGAAACAATGCCCGACTGTTTTGGACGTAATATGGTCGGTGTTTACATTAGCATCGCTAACACTCAGAGCTAACCTGTGCTGGAGAGCATGTGTGTGAAGAAGCAGGAAGTAGAAAGGAACTCACCTTGTGGTGTAACCGGCAAGAGAGAAAGCCTTTGAGCTCCAGACTGTTTCAGATCCTTGATAATCCATGATATGGCGTTTCATCACGGCAGCATTCATCACGGCAGCATTTATCACGGCAGCATTCATCACGGCAGCATTCATCACGGCAGCATTTATCACGGCAGCATTACACAAAGTTATTTTGGTAAAACTAATGAAAAATATAACAAAAAAAATATATTAAAAAAAATAATATATTTTTTTATGTTTTTAAATATTATTTTGTAGAATATCTTACGCCCTCAGAGAGGCACTTCATCAAAGCATTGACTATTAAAAACAGAAAGTAATAGTTGGAGACTGAGAAGCTTCTGGGTACTTGTTTGTTTTTCTGATTCCAACAAACAAGTTGTTGTTGTTGTTGTTGCTTATATTTATAGTTTGTGATTTTTCAGAATCATCCATCACTATCATCATGACCGAAAGAACGAGATTGCGGATACAAGCGGCCGAGATGCCACCTGGGCGCCTCCCTAGGGAGGTGTTCCAGGCACGTCCAGCTGGGAAGAGACCAAGGGGTAGACCTAGGACCAGGTGGAGGGATTATATCTCTTCGCTGGCCTGGGAGCGCCTTGGGATCCCCCAGTCAGAGCTGGTTGATGTCGCCAGGGAAAAGAAAGTTTGGGCTCTCTGCTGGAACTGCTACCCCGAGACCCGACCACGGATAAGCGGAGAAGATGGATGGATGGATGGATCCATCACTATCAATCAGTTTTCTCTTTCTGTGAAAGCTGAAACATAGACTCGGCTTGTCTGGCCATGTCTACAGTATTACAGTTTCTATTCTTCATTTCTTTTTTATTTATTCAACTACATTCAGTTTTTATAAGTAAATATCCTGCAACTTTTCTTGTACCACTTTATAGAACGACTCTTACTTTTACATCAAGTATATCATACGTTGCATTAGAGGAGCCAGAGACTTTAGATTTCCATTGCCAAAGATAGAATGTAGCTATAGTGCTTGTTGCAAAAAAGCTTTTAATACTTTAATTTAAACAAACAAGATGAACACAAAGCAGGTGGCTCGTGGAGGTTTTTATTTGTCGTTTTGTAAAATCATAAAACACGTTGTGGTAGATTGCAGTTTTCTCAAAATCTATATTTCTTACATGTTCTCCGTTTAGGATGAAGGTGTTTAAGGTATAATGCCATAAAGCATCTCCTGTATGTGTTGACAGCGCTGGTATGCCGCTCTGTTTACAAAGTCTTTCACATGATGTAGCACACACTTCTGTTTCTGCAGAAATCAGATTCCTCCTCGTCGCCTCCTCTGCGAGACGACCGCTGAGGAAACACAGAACTGTTTACGCAGTTTAATCCATGCGTGTCCATCCCTGTGATCCATAACTGGGATTACATCTGAGGGACGGGCTTGTTATGATTACACGCGTCAGACTCCTGCTCTGTACATATTCTGTGTGTCAGGTTGCTTTGTCAACGGCGTGCGTGTTTCTACACCGCTTGGCTGACAGCACCGAACATGCAGAGATAGTGAGCGGCAGGAATGTGATGCTCGCTGCTCGTACCAGGATATCCTCGGGTGTAGCCTCCTTTCCATGCCCCTCGTTCAAAGGTGGTGTGTGTGTGTTTCTCTCTTGAAGGTTCCTAACCGAGTGAAATGACCCGGAATAACTAGAAGACGAAAACACTTTCTCATTGACCTCCATCGGAAAACAGCAAACATATATATTTTACTTTGAATATACATTAACGTTCTAAAAGTTTCATCGCTTGCTTAAAGGCTGAATCCAAGTTATTTCCCCTCAAACCAGACGCAAGGTAGCGGATGGGAGGTGGGGCTTAAGTATGTGGGTGGGGCTTAAGTTTGGAGGTGTGGTCAAAGGAAAAAGTGCGCTAGTGAACTGTTAACGGGGGGAGCCTCGCTGCGGGGAAACGGTGGACCTCTGTCGCCCGTCAGCGCAACTTCAATGATTTAAAAACATTAAAAAAGAAGGGCGCTGAAACCGGCATGACAGGCCCGGTTCTACGGGGGTGCATAAGGGTGCATTGCACCCTCAGTTGAGTCGTTATGCACCCTCATTTGAAAAGTAAAAAATGAAAAGTGAAAAATATTACATTTTGCCTACTATTACTAACAATAGTAGTAATGATAATAATAATAAGAAGAAGAAGAAGAAGAAGAAGAAGATGATAGTTGAAATAAAATAAATTGTAATTGTGGTTGAATAACATTGTCTGCTGCATTTATTTGATCAATTTAAACGGTAAGTAACGTTATTATGTCAGGTGCGCGTGACCTGTGCCGCTGCGCGTTCGTCATCTGCAAGGTGCTGACACAGCAGTCAGTGATGGATCAGAAAATGGTTAAAACAACCAGCCCTTATCGCCAGCAGTAACACTGCATCTACTGCAGGTAACAGTTCAGATCATGGGGACATTACGTTACTGTCGTGGACACTAACGTCCTCCTGCCCGACTCGCCGGCTTTGCCCGCCTCGCCCACAGAGGCGGAGCAGCCACAGCCGTCTTCGTTGCCCCAAACACCGCCACTCCTCGGCGGCCCGCAAGTGCCAGAGGACCTCGCAAAACAGAGCCTGCCCAGGTATATTTAAAAAAGTACCGAACTCGCCTGTCCAGTGGGGGGAGGCGCTCATTTTGCAGCTCATGGTTTCAAAACAGAGATTGGCTGGAATATTCATGTACAAAAGATGCCATGCATGTAGACATTTCGGTTCAAGTAAGTCAGATGCCTTCACCACAAGTGGCTGCAACAACTGGCGCCATGCTCTCATAGGCTACGTGATAAGGGACTGGGAAGGCATAATCAAGCAAAGAGCACATAGATCCATAGATCTCTTCATGTTGCTCTCAAAGTGCACCAGATCGATGCTTTTAACTTCAATATTTAAAAAAAAAAAATCTTCCCGGGGGAGCATGCCCCTGGACCCCCCGAGGAGGTGAGGACCCCCATAGAGGGTGTTAGGTACACTCCCCACTTAGAAAAATAGCACTTTACCACTGCACCCTCTCTAATCTCAGATGCACCCTTAGTCATTTTGTTCTGGAACCGGGCCTGATGGACAATGACTATGTTTTAAAAATGCGCTTATCCAGACAAGCCTGGTTTGGACACTTTACGGGCAGAAGAAACATTTATATAGAAAGAATTATACATTTCTGTCTTTGTATGCCTTTAATACTAACTTGAATTGTTATTCAAATGAATCAGTCAATTATTTTTTATACTTTATTGTAATGTAGAGACAAGGCTTTTCGTGACAATCATGTATTGCTTTACAATTATATGTATAAAAAAAAAAGTCTAAATATGATATTTGGCCTGAGATCATCTGAGGCCTGGCACCCCCCCAGGTTGGGAACCGCTGCTCTAGATGATAGGAAAGGAGCTTCAATGCTTCCTTTTATTATCTCCTTAAGCTAAGGATGCATTAGGATGAATACCATCCAACACATGCTGGTGTTTGCTGCGTGCGTCTCCTTCGTTTCCCTGAACAAAACGTAATCCCATCGTCCTTTTCTGTCTCGTCCGACGGTCGTAGGCGTGTCCGTTACATCCAGTGTCCAAACGGTGCCTCCCAAACATTTAAAATGAAAAAGTTACGTGTACTCCGCTCGCTGTAAAGGTTATGTTGACATGTTGCGGTCGCTACTAACTATTTATTTTCAACCGCAGTATAGTGGTATAACATTACCTTTTTAATAGTACAACAACTCACAAATATGGTGCTGTGTTTACCGGAGTAACCATAGCAACTGCTCACTCAGCCGTATGCCCATTATGAGAGCACCATTTTGAAATACTTTGCATTGACGCACTCTCATCAACACACTTACATACAGTAGTACACCATTTAAGATGGTACTAGTTTTTAAAATGTTCTGAAATAGACTAGTAAAACAGTATTTTCAGCCCGTACTCAAGTGCTACAACATGTTGTCTAAATGTGTGATATCCACAACCTGCAGACATAAAAGTGTGTGTGTGGCACCAAGTTTCCATTAGAGTGTGTTCACGGGGGTCTGGGAGGTATTTGGGGAACATAAAGTCGTCATTAATGAGCTTCATTAGAGACTCTTGTTCCTGCGCGAGGAGCAGCGAGGCTCCGCGGAGGAATGCGCGATGTGAGTCCAAGCAATCAGCTGCTCCGCGGCGGCTTCTCCGGGAGCACGGCGTGATTACAAGCTGCCATCGCTACATGGAGCTCCGGCTCCTGCGCGGGGCGGTGTTGACATGATGAGTGTTCCCGTGAATGGGACGATGACAGCTGCATGCGGCATGTTCCTCGGTGCCTTTTAAACACAACAACACCTTCCACAGAGGAGCCTTGTGAGCCGCAGACATGAGTGCTAGCACAATAACAAATCCCCGTCTGCAGGCTGCGTCATTGGGCTGGACTCGCGGTCTGGTATCAAAGGGTTTTCGCGGGGAAATTACGACAAATGATGTTGTTTTGTGGAGTGATGGGAGCAGGCTGTCCTCGCCACACGCTGACAGCTAATGTGAGACAGATAAAAGGAACTCCTAGTTTACTCAATAAGACGACGAACGGCGTCAGAGAAACACACATTTTCTCAGTTTCTCACCGTATCCTTATATTTTAGACACGATGAGACCATGAGGAGGGCGGAGGTTAGCAGTTAGCTTGCAAATGGTGTTGTGGCATTTATTGCAACACAGATAGGAACATGTTTTAATAAAAACAGTGCTGCAAGAGAAAGAGGAAAATGCTTCACAGCGGAGGACAACTTCTTTGAATAAACCTGCCGATGTTCCTAATTCGCTCTTCCTCGTGCTTTCACACAATCTGAGAGAAGCCACGCTCTTCCTTTGCTGTGTATTTCATTTCCTGTTTATTCAGTGTTTTACTCACCATACCCAGTGTTTCCCACAGAATTTGATTCTTTTTGTGGGGGCACGAAAAGCCAAAGGCCCCTTGACCTATTCGGGTGGCCCACGCATCCACCCCCCCCTCAAATAAGAAAATACATGCGTGTTCATGGCTACTACAACGTTCTTGTTGCTCTGTGTTGCTAATGAGTGAGACACACCGGAGTTCAGGATCTGTGGGGGTCCCTAAAATATCATTCAGGCATTTAGCAGACGCCTTGTTCCAAAGCGACTTACAACGACCAATCACAGGGACATTCTCCCTGGAGGAGCTGAGGGCTCAGTGCCTTACTCAAGGGCACACTAGTAGAGGTGTTCCAGCCGGGATTTAAACTCACAACCTTCCGATCTTCTTCTTCTTTCGTGTAACGTCAGAGGTCCAACTCGGTGTCGTGTAGCCATGCCCGCATCTCTGGTCCTAAGTCGAAGAGGCCGGCTTCCGAGGGCGGTCTGTATAAAGGGCAGGTGGTGATTATATGTTCGGCGGTCTGTTCAGGGTCACCGCACTCGCGTGCAGAACTGTCTGCCAGGCCCCACTTCTTCATCGATGTTTTGAAGCGAGCGACCCCAGTTCGTAGACGGTTCAGAGCGGTCCATTGCCGGCGTGGTAGGTCGTCTCCTCCAATGGCGCCATCTCCTGGCTCCCAGATGTAGCGATGGACGCGGGAGGGCCCGGCTAGCTCCCACTCCTGCCTCCAAGCAGCCGCCAACCATGCATCTCTGGAGAGGTCCTCGGAGGTGGATTGAGCATCTCTTGTGCTGCCTTGTTGAAGGGGAGGCGGGACTTGAGCCTACTTAGGGGCGCTGCTCTCGTTGTCGTGTTATGCAGGATGTGCCAGTCATGCTTTTGGGCTTTCCTATCCTACCTTCCGATCATCAGCCCACCTCACTATCCATTAGACCACCACAATTAAAATGTTTTGAAAAAAAAAGAAGAAAGAAATCAATGTATGGGAAACACTGATATCCATATATGTCACCATAACTCTGAACACACACACACACACACACACACACACACACACACACACACACACACACACACACACACACACACACACACACACACACACACACACACACACACACACACACACACACACACACACACACACACACACACACACACAAAAATTGTAGCTTTTCTTTATTAAATAATCCTTAAAGCTATCTCTGCTTTATGGATGTGTTCTTATTTATGTACTGCAGTGAGAGATGCCAACTGAATTTCGTTACACTGCTGTGTGATGACAATAAAGATATTATATTCTATTCTATTCGTCCACGTGAAAATGCTTTTTTTAGAGACACAAGCCGAGGAAAAGTTAGCAGTTAGTTGCTTTTGTATATTTCCCTCTGACGGTAAGAGGTTGTGTTCGCTTCACATTGACATCGAAGGTTTTCTTACTCAAATACCAGCCAAGTACAAACTCTTTGGTTTAACACTGCTTTGAAAATAAACCTCTTCCCTTCCTCTGTATTTCATCTTCCAGCTTTTTTTGCAAAATGTTACGAGGCTTTCCGTCTAAAGGACAAAACCCTCGCTCGTGCCAAAGTATCCTCACACCTGAAGAAATATTAAACCCTCCGTTAAACTCGAGGCACGGCGAGGAAGTGGCGCGTCCTGTTATCAGAGTAAATCCTCCATGTGTGAGCTACTGGTGCTGCTGGGAGCTGTGGGGGGGGGGGGGGGGGTCATGTGATGGGGGAGTCGGGGGGTGAAGGATGTTCGATCTGAACGGCATGTTAAGGAAGTCGGGAGTTTCCTTGCCCAGAATAAAATGTTATATTCTTTAAGACAGTGCTTCTCAAAGTGTGGTCCGCGGACCCCTGGTGGTCCGTGAGCGCCCCCTAGTGGTTCGTGAGTATATTGGTAAAATTTCACATTTGAAATAAATAAATGTATTTAAGTTTTTCGCACTCTCGTGGGAATATCTCCGCAATGGAACGAGCTTAAGTTTCACTTTCGATTGCATGATATAGCCCAGATAAGCACCTTCATCACACATGTTGCCGCTTGTTTGTACAATTTTCAGGCGATTTGTAAAAAACTATGTGTTTTTGGATATTTGTGGAGTTAAGGTGGTCCGCGAGTGTTTTTTTATTGGTTAAGTGGTCCTTGGTATGAAAAAGTTTGAGATGCACTGCTTTAAGAGGTGTGTAGGTTTGACACTAAGCGGCAACCCTTCTTAACCTTCTTCAAATCGCTCTGATTAATGGACACCCCCCCCCCCCTTTCCCTCGTATTGTTTTATTATTATTTATGTATTATGTATTTGTATTAGTCTGTACAACACTCTCTTACATGTTGGCTCCACGGTCTGTTTTGGTTATAATCGTGGTTTAAATATGTACGCCTCCAAGTGAAGATCCACTCCGTGTGGCTTCATGGATGCACACCAGTAGAGACGAAGCTGAACACCAGTAGCTTTGAACATGTGTTACTGTGGTTTCTATCAATGTACCAAACGTCCTTTCTATGCGTCTTCAATAAGAATATATACAAATGTTTTTAAAAAGGAAGTCGGGAGGAAACGGTTTTGGCCGCAGCAGTGAGGAAAGAGGCTGTTAACGGTAGCGAACGTGTAATGGTATTATGTATTAATCTTTATCTAAATACCGTGATGATGTTTTTTGTAAAGCAGGACACATTTTTCGATACCAAATATCTTTTCCAGGGTGTCTTTTCTCGTGTTAATCGGCATTGTATTTAAGTAGCTATAATCCAGAAGTTAGGTAAAGTAATCAGATTACCGACTACATAACCCTGTCTATCATAACTTCTACTTTTTCTCTGACGGATGCTTCCCTGACGAGTGGATCTTTAAAGTGGTTTCACAGTGCCGGCGCGGGGCAGAGGTTTCCGTCCCCGGCGAGGTTTGCTCTTGTTATCTTTAAACTGCAGAGGTTACACCGATCCATAAATCAGGCGAGCCCTCAGAGTCTAAACGCTCGCGCTCCACCTGCCTGTCCGACAGTGGATTTATGAGCGGCTGGTTCAGACTCCTCCGGGTTCACCAACGCTCTCCCGTGCACTTGTGGACATATTTAGAAAAAGTGTAGGGGGGCTTCTCTGATACCGCTCTGGCTGCTAAATGGCTTGATGTACTTAAAAATGTCTAAAATAAACCTTTCTATTCTTGTTTTACTGTTGAGTTGAACTGTAGTGGTGGAGAAAGGAAAGCAAAGGGTAGCAGTTAGCTCACAACCCCTCCCTCTCATCTATGCCCAACAGCGCCATGCATTTTGCTTATTTTAATCACCTGGTTCTTTTGCTTTGGAGAGAAGAAGAGCACTCATCGTTCGCCAACGATCCGATTCTTTTGATCGAAGGGAACCGAGTCGTACTTGGTGAGAGGCGTTCTTCAGTGATACAGGTAGACGACGTGTTTTTCGGCCCAACGTGAAAACGCAGCAGCATTTGGATGCACTTCAACGAAAACCTAGGCAATGATAAAGCCGAGTGCAACATTTGTAAAGCCAAAACATCATATAAAGCAGGGTCAACACATGTTCTCCACTTAAAAAAACCCATTTTAGAACGGCGTCATAAGATCCGGCTCACTTCAAAGAGCCGACATTCCCATCACTAGAAAAAATGTTTTACGTAATTTTTAAAATAAGCCCCACCTCTTCCAGCTCAGCCCCGCCTCCCAGCTTTTATTCCTACCCCCACTCATTAAGCCCCGCCTCCTAAACCTAAACCCAGGCTACTCATGTGTTGGTCCTTCTGATATACATTTAAAGCAAATATCTGATAACTTACAGTCCGTCTTTCCCAACGTAACTCAATGGGACATCAGCAATTTTCGACTGCATGACGTCACAGACTGAGACAGAAGTTGCAGTACCACCGTTTGGCCACTAAGAAAACTTGCTTCAACGCCTGGTGCACTTCTCGAAGGCTTGATTTAATGAACTACAACGGTAAAAGCGAAATGCTCACCCTCGCAAGACTCCTTTTTATAGTTGGGAAGAATCAACACGAAGAGATTCAGGACCGCTTAAGAAAGCCCACAGATAAGCAGCGCTGGAACCTGATGGAGGGCTGGTCTTTTTTCAGGTTCACATTCATCTTGTGAAACGATGTGCTTTCAACAAAGCTTGGCAAAGAGGTAAATAGCAATAAAAGACGATTGGAGCGTACACGCTTTCCGTGCCAAGTGTTGGAACAAATATATTCTGGCAGCAGAGCTTCAGCTGACGTCATCTGCAGGTCCACCGTTTCTGTTTGTCTCATCTCCAACATGTGAAGGGTCAACACATACACACACATGTCCCCAGTCCAGACTTTAAAAGAAGATAGAAAAGGTAAAACTGTGTGAGATGTCGGTAATTCTATTAGCAGCGATGCCTTCTCTCTATTGCCCTTCATGCCTCAGGGAATTTGGATCTGAAATGTTTGTACGCCTGGCAGCTCAAATGAAGTGCCTTTCTCTCCACTGGCAAAGATGGCAGCTCATAGCCGGTGGAAGTGACAGCAGAGACTTGGAGTAAAGTCGTGTTACAGTAATGTTTTACTTTTTGCTGGAATGCATTACGAATGAAATGTGGGTAATATACTACCCGTTAAAAAATGCCTGTGAGCGTGCTGCGCGAGCCGAGATGACGTGTGTGTGCGTCGTTGAACCTCTTCATATTTAAGTTTGTAGCAAGTAGAGGGCTGCTGCTGTGTGTGTGTGTGTGTGTGTGTGTGTGTGTGTGTGTGTGTGTGTGTGTGTGTGTGTGTGTGTGCTTGCTTGCTTGCGCGCACGTGTTAGTTTTAAAGAGCTCAGTTTATAACTCAAACCCTGACCAAGCCGTGTCATACAAGTTGTTAGTCATTAGCCTTAATGGCCTACACAGTTGTTATGCTACACCACATCGCCCTTCACTGGATGTCTAATGAGCTGTACTAAACTACATCTTAGCATTTAAAATACCTAGCCATTCTTTTGCGGTTATTTTGGTAAAGTAACTCAAAAGTAATATATAAGTAGTGTAACTCATTACATTTCAGAGACCGTAATATTGTAATGTAACTTATTACTTAAAAAAGACAGTAATATATACTGTATTACATTTTGGAAGAAACTTGCCCAACACTGATTGTAAGCAATGGGATGATTGGTGGTCTGGACTGGTTTTAGAGAGGGCAAAAAGTAATTTTAGCAATGCGAGGTCAGACTGCACTGGATCTCAACAGCTATTTGATGGATTACCTTGTTCCCTTAAATGTTCATTTAATGGCATAATTTGAGGTGATGTTCCTGGGCTATAAAGGAACTTCATCACGGTCACATGACTTCACATCACCGCCGCTAAGCTAAAGGCGGCTAATGTTGGGCTATGAAGGAACTACAGCACGGTCACATGACTTCACGTCACCACCGCTAAGCTAAAGGCGGCTAATGTTGGGCTATAAAGGAACTACAGCACGGTCACATGACTTCACGTTACCGCCGCTAAGCTAAAGGTGGCTAATGTTGGGCTATAAAGGAACTACAGCACGGTCACATGACTTCACGTCACCACCGCTAAGCTAAAGGCGGCTAATGTTGGGCTATAAAGGAACTTCATCACGGTCACATGACTTCACATCACCGCCGCTAAGCTAAAGGCGGCTAATGTTGGGCTATGAAGGAACTACAGCACGGTCACATGACTTCACGTCACCACCGCTAAGCTAAAGGCGGCTAATGTTGGGCTATAAAGGAACTACAGCACGGTCACATGACTTCACGTTACCGCCGCTAAGCTAAAGGTGGCTAATGTTGGGCTATAAAGGAACTACAGCACGGTCACATGACTTCACGTCACCACCGCTAAGCTAAAGGCGGCTAATGTTGGGCTATAAAGGAACTTCATCACGGTCACATGACTTCACATCACCGCCGCTAAGCTAAAGGCGGCTAATGTTGGGCTATGAAGGAACTACAGCACGGTCACATGACTTCACGTCACCGCCGCTAAGCTAAAGGCGGCTAATGTTGGGCTATGAAGGAACTACAGCACGGTCACATGACTTCACGTCACCACCGCTAAGCTAAAGGCGGCTAATGTTGGGCTATGAAGGAACTACAGCACGGTCACATGACTTCACGTCACCGCCGCTAAGCTAAAGGCGGCTAATGTTGGGCTATGAAGGAACTACAGCACGGTCACATGACTTCACGTCACCACCGCTAAGCTAAAGGCGGCTAATGTTGGGCTATAAAGGAACTTCATCACGGTCACATGACTTCACATCACCGCCGCTAAGCTAAAGGCGGCTAATGTTGGGCTATGAAGGAACTACAGCACGGTCACATGACTTCACATCACCGCCGCTAAGCTAAAGGCGGCTAATGTTGGGCTATGAAGGAACTACAGCACGGTCACATGACTTCACGTCACCACCGCTAAGCTAAAGGTGGCTAATGTTGCGCTATAAAGGAACTACAGCACGGTCACATGACTTCACCTCACCACCGCTAAGCTAAAGGCGGCTAATGTTGGGCTATAAAGGAACTACAGCACGGTCACATGACTTCACCTCACCACCGCTAAGCTAAAGGTGGCTAATGTTGGGCTATAAAGGAACTACAGCACGGTCACATGACTTCACGTCACCGCCGCTAAGCTAAAGGCGGCTAATGCTGGGCGTGATGACGTTTCACCAGTGTGGTATTTACTGACATATTTTTACTGACATATTTTATGTTGTAGAAGAAAACTTTAAAATCTCTTCAGCTTGTTTTAACCACAGACATTATTTCAGGATAACAACCAAAACATTAAAAAAAAACATTGAGATCCAGATAAAGGGACAGGAAGTGGGAGAACTCGGACTCAATTCAGGGTTTTAAGACCTCCTCCTGCACCACTCTATTGTCTTGAGAAGCATCCTATAACAATTGGGAAGTCTTAAAGAGAAGAGCGATTTAAAATCTCTCAAGTTAGCAAATTCGGCGTCGGAGGAAGTCTTCTTCCTTAGATTCCTTAGACTCTGCAACTGCATTCTGCCGCCCTTTACTACGTATTATCAATGATCCGTTTAACAGTATCGCACATAAGGAACCAAACTTCATACCAGGATAAAAAAGAAAACAGTTCAGAGGCTCTCATGATAACAGTATCTGGTTCTTCAATCAGTGCCCTGCAAGGTGTAAATCTCTCCTCAGCTAACGGTGCCTTTGTGACATTTAATTCCTACGGTGGAAGTACTGCAAAATCACAAGTCCTACCCAGGGTGTCAGGAGGAATTTGTCCTATGTAATGTGTGTGTGTGTGTGTGTGTGTGTGTGTGTGTGAGAGAGGATGTATGTTTCCTGTCAATGAAGAGTAGTCGTCTTATTTCCTGTGTTTAAACATTTCTACCCAAACATTTTCATTGGCCCCGGAGCTGATTTTCACCATCAAAAACAGCGTGGCCATGCCAGCCGCGGTGTTTCCTCAGCTGGTGGGTAACCTCCACTCCTCACGCATCCCTCCCTCTGCCATCAATTTCCTCCTACCCTTCCATCTATCAACACCCGAATGGGAAGTCAACATGACCCGCCGTGGCACAACGTCTCTGCCGTGAGCTAAAGTCAAACTAAATCAAATGTGATGGACAGGAAAGAAAAATATACTCTGGACGAATAAACCTAATAGCTTCTCAGGACAATAGAGTGGTGCAGGAAAGATTCCTGAAACCCCCATTCACCACTTCTGGTTCGCTCCTCTGAAAGCCAGTGGCTTTTGAATGTGTTTTTGGTTATTATCCTGAAGGTTTGTGGTTAACACAAGCTGAAGAAAATGTTATTCTACGACATTAAATATGTCAGCAAATACCCGACTCAGGGCCGTCCCTGGCCATCATGAGGCTCCACGCAAAGTTATATGATGATGCCCTCTGTTTCGCGAGAGTCGACACAGGACTAGCGCATGGTGCTAGTGGAGCCTCGCAGCGGCGAAACCCTGCCGCGCCGCACTAATTGCGCCAGGAAACACTGGGTAAACAGACTGCGGTCAAGCCAGCCCGCACGTTGTATTGCGGTGCGCGAATATCCTATGCATTACGGTAGAGGCCTGTAAAAACTGCCTTTCAAAATAAAAGCGATTACTCGGTCAATAACAAATATATCTAAAAAACACACCAAACATATTCATATATACTGGAGCTTAAATTAAGAAATATGTACTATATAATGTGATCAATAATAATTTAAAACAAACTACCACATTATAACTGAGTGAATGTAACATGTAAGGATACAGTTATGAAGACATATCTGATATTTCCACTGGGTGACTAATTTCAATTGATGTTGACACCATCTCACAACACTCCTAAAATAACATTACTTTCTGAAGCACAATTTAAAATGTATGCTGTTTAAAATCTCAAATTAGATCTATATTTAGATTATTATTTAATGGAAACTGTCCATAATCAAAGAGTCATTCAAAGTCAATAAAATACTTCAGGGTGATAGCAGGAGACCCTATCTAGTCAATCAGAGAAAATCCGGACAATCTGATGTAGAGTTTCAAAATAAAAGACCTTTGAAGTCTCATATGAGCTATCGTCCTTCTGTTTGTATCCAACCAGAAATGTCCCCCTTTTTTCTTTAACAGTGAAGAAAATTAGATATGTTAATGATATATTGACCGCAAAACTCAAAATGTCCCCGGTTTTAATTTTGAAAATCTGATCACCTTAATTTAAAAGTGACGACTAAACTTCATCACGCGCAACATTAGCGGTGGTGACATGTGACCGTGCTGTAGTTCCTTTATAGCCCAACATTAGTCACCTTTAGCTTAGCGGTGGTGACGTGAAGTCATGTGACCGTGCTGTAGTTCCTCTATAGCCCAACATTAGCCGCCTTTAGCTTAGCGGTGGTGACGTGAAGTCATGTGACCGTGCTGTAGTTCCTCTATAGCCCAACATTAGCCACCTTTAGCTTAGCGGTGGTGACGTAAATGTTTATTTATTAATTGATATTTGTATAAGCTAATAATCTAAATAATTTAAAGGCTGTCAGATACATTTAGTGGAAGAAAAAGTACAATACTTGCTTCTGAAATGCTGTGGGGTAGGAGTATGAAGAGGCATAACATGAAAATACTCACTTAAAGCACCTGAAAAGTATACATTGTATTTATCATTAGAGTCCAGCACTGTATATTTCTATGTCCACGCTGCGTGTGAAGCCTGATGGAGTCCTGCTCCTCTGTCCAGGGGACGAAAGTGTTGTGAAAAGCTTAAAAAGGACGTCTCTCTCCACCATCTGGCTCTCAGAAGTGTCTCTGAACACATCATGGCTCCATTAGTTCCCCTCCGCTCCGCACCGATGTGATCTCAGAGGGGCCGGCGCTCCCCGGGGACCCCTAACCACCCAGGCTCCAGAACAAATAGCTCGGAGATTACGCACTCGTCTTTATGGCAGGTGATTCCTGGCCCCGTTTCAACTTCAAAGTTTCAGAGCGTTGTTGGCTTCCTCGTCTCCAACCTGCCACGTAGTTGGGTTCCTGGCGGGGTCCAGAGTGAGGGGAGGTCGCCGAGGTGAGCTTTGATGTTTGGGAAAGGAGTTGAGCAGAGAAAGTGTGTTCATGTCGTTATATAAGCTTCTGTGCGGCACATAACTACGGTGGCTGACAGGTGCCAAGTCGTCTTTATTGTCAATCTTTCAGTTTGTGTGTACAGACAGAGATCGAAATACCGTTTCCCACAACCCCGAATACAAAAACAAAGATATATAAAAATATGCATAAAAAGAAACAACCCGTTACAACGGCCCAAAACGTTTCCATTATGATATGCTACAAATTCAGAAACTACGCTATAGAAACTAAAATGTGCCAAAACGCATGCAAATGAAGAAACATCTCTTTAGCAACTTGACATAAAAGTGCTGCATAAACGAAACGCTGCATGAAGCGGAGACCAGGGGACACTAAAAAGTGACGCACACAGCTGGGAGACCAGGGGACACTAAAGAGTGATGCACACAGTTGGGAGACCAGGGGACACTAAAGAGTGACGCACACAGCTGAGAACCAGGGGACACTAAAAAGTGACGCACACAGCTGGGAGACCAGGGGACACTAAAGAGTGACCAGGGGACACTAATGAGTGACACACACAGCTGGGAGACCAGGGGACACTAAAGTGTGACGCACACAGCTGGAGACAAGGGGACACACTAAAGAGTGACACACACAGCTGGGAGACCAGGGGACACTAAAGAGTGACGCACACAGCTGGGAGACCAGGGGACACTAAAGAGTGACGCACACAGCTGGGAGACCAGGGGACACTAAAAAGTGACACACACAGCTGGGAGACCAGGGGACACTAAAGAGTGACGCACACAGCTGGGAGACCAGGGGACACTAAAAAGTGACACACACAGCTGGGAGACCAGGGGACACAAAAAAGTGACGCACACAGCTGGGAGTCCAGGAGACACTAAAAGGTGACGCACACAGCGGGGAGACCAGGGGACACAAAAAAGTGACGCACACAGCTGGGAGACCAGGGGACACTAAAAAGTGACGCACACAGCTGGGAGACCAGGGGACACTAAAAAGTGACGCACACAGCTGAGAACCAGGGGACACTAAATAGTGACGCACACAGCTGAGAACCAGGGGACACTAACAAGTGACGCACACAGCCGTTACCGGAGCGCTTGGTGACGTTCAGAATTATACATTTGGACAACCGTCTGTCTGTTTCATAACTAAGTGTTTGTCAGTATATTCAAATGACTACTTTTCCCCTGATGGATATGCTGTGGGCCGCTGAAGCGCGTTTGCAGCTGCGTGCCGCGGGACGTCACTCCCTGTAAAACCACGACGCAGAGAAACAGGAAAATACGTTTCAGAGAATGTCCAAAATATTCCCTTAATTGTTCCTATAAAACATATTGGTTAACATGAACAAATATTTCCACACATCAGAGTGCTAAAACTTAAATGTTTCTGTGATGTAAGGTTTCTCTAGTTAGGCTGGACGTTATGGCTAAAATGGATATGGTTTCCAGACGGCGGAACGGATAAAAAGCGGACTCATAGTTCAGAGACACACTGTAGGTAAGTTTAAGAACAGAATACTTCACCGCACATACCGTGTTCATTTAGTTTGGGAGTGCTTTCTATTACACACTCTCACACACCTTTCAGTTTGTTGAGTCTACACGCGACTGTTTCCACTGATGCAGCGTGAAATATATTAATAATAAGGGATTGGGCGCTCGCGTCTATCTGGTCCGTGTGATCTGCCGGCCCCAGTGAAAGTCACGTTCAGACTGGAGCCTCCGGTGCGCCGTGTTATTGACGACCTCTCCGCTCTGACGTCTTCTTCAAAGTGGTTAATGATTACCATCTCTCAATGCGTTTCAGCTGTCGCTCCGGTAATCCTCGCTGCTCCACCGGGAGGATTGTTCCTGTTGAAGCTCTGCACGTTGTTTTGGCCTCGTCTCTTCCTCCGGTCGCTCGTAAACTCATCTGTTGGATCTGAGGTAACATCAACAACACGTCTGATATAATCGTGTAGGTATGAGGCACAGATTAGACACAGGTTTATGGGAAATATGTTTTAAAAAGCCACGCTGGGAATCTGGAATAGGGGCGACTACAGGGGTTAATGGTTATCTATACATCTGAGGGTCAGTGGTTCGACCCAGTGACTGAACCCCAATTTACAGGAATGTATTCTTTCACACACACATACGGGTATTGGGCCGAGGGCGACACCGTACTTCCGGTATCCGCCGTTTTACGCGAGGTGCAAGCAGGGCAAGGGTTTAGCCAGGGTTGCCAACTTTGGGTACCTGGCTGGAGTGAGATTTTGATATCATGGGTTTAATTACACATATGCGCACTAAATGACTGCTATCGTGTCAGCAGCGGGACCTTAGCATATATATATAGGATATATATATATACAAATACACAATATTGGACACAGACTATAAAGGACACACAGTTTCATTCACTAATGAAAGTCAAACACATGTTTGTTGCCACTCTTATTGTGTGCCTGTCGCGATTAATTAATTGACTTATCGTACGATAAATAAAAATGAACTCGATACATTCCCATTTACATGAGGATGTGACTAGCAGTTTGAAAGGATGTACTTGAACTATTATTATATATTATCATTATGTCAGTGGTCTAAAATGGTCCTACAACGGTGCTGACAATAATTTCCGGGAAAATGTATCCAACTAAATTAATTATTGTGAGAAGCCTATACATGAAACACACACACACACATCTACAGACTTACTCCAAACTGCCAAATATATTAATTAACACACTCTCATATACTCTTTGACTCTATGTTGGCCTAGTAGAACAATAAGCAGCAGACTTTTACTTTTTTATAATTTCTACTGGATCTTAGATCTGCGCATGCGCAATACGGGTCGGCAGTTGCGGCTCCATAGTATTTGTGTTGGGTAATCTCTGGTAGGGCTAACCCATACAGCGGTGGGGCTCAAATCAGTATTTGCAATGTAATTACACGCTCCCCCTTGACAGTGAAACGCCACGCGTTGTTGTATCGATGTATAGAGATGTTCTACAGCAAAAGTATTCTCCGTCGGGACTTCCTGCAACAACACCACGCCGTTATCTTGATTCTGATTGGCCAGAAGACATTATCAAAGATGTTCTATCGAGAAGACGATCGCTACGTGAGAAAAGTTTTCAAAACCGTTTCTAGTCTTCGGTATTCTTGTTTTTGGCGTGAGAATAGTTTGGGCAGCGTGAGAGCGTGAGATTGAGAGTGAAAGCGTGTGTCACACGCCAGATGCGTGAGAGTTGGCAACCCTGGTTTAGCCTTACACCGTCTAGGTGTTGCTAAGCTTCCTGTACTGAATATCATAGTCTCGTGCCTTAATCAATATCTAGTCAACTCTAAAATACCACTTGCAATGGCATGATAATATTATTGTGACAAGTGGAGTATTCACCTGGTGTTTCCAGAAGATAGACGTAGATGCTGCCAAAATCGACGCAGTCTGTAAGGGCAATCCGACAACCCACACAGCTCTAGTTTACGCTGGTAACGACCTCAAGTCCAGAGATGTAATCCGAAGACATGCAGCGATTTCTTCGGTCGTTAATTCAGAAAAAAAAACTAGAGCGCTCTGCCTTGCTACGTTAGCTAGCTGTTTATATTTGCACCTCCATGAAAATGGCGTATTTATATATATATGGCGCGTGTTGCATTGTGGGTAGCTCGTGACGTCACTGTGTGTGAAAGAATTCAGCTTTAAAGTGTATGTAAGCAGGCAAATTACATGTGTTAACAGTAAGATAAGTTCTGTGGTTAGACAAGTGTATAAATGAGACGACTAAACGTCATCACGCCCAACATTAGCCTCCTTTAGCTTAGCGGTGGTGACGTGAAGTCATGTGACCGTGCTGTAGTTCCTTTATAGCCCAACATTAGCTGCCTTTAGCTTAGCGGTGGTGACGTGAAGTCATGTGACCGTGCTGTAGTTCCTTTATAGCCCAACGTTAGCCCCCTTTAGCTTAGCGGTGGTGACGTGAAGTC
Source organism: Chaenocephalus aceratus (assembly GCA_023974075.1). Taxonomy (NCBI): domain Eukaryota; kingdom Metazoa; phylum Chordata; class Actinopteri; order Perciformes; family Channichthyidae; genus Chaenocephalus; species Chaenocephalus aceratus. Next base: position 119,951 of record JAMFTG010000356.1, on the reverse strand, counting down.
ATGTGACCGTGCTGTAGTTCCTTTATAGCCCAACATTAGCCTCCTTTAGCTTAGCGATGGTGACGTGAAGTCATGTGACCGTGTTGTAGTTCCTTTATAGCCCAACATTAGCCTCCTTTAGCTTAGCGGTGGAGGCGTGAAGTCATGTGACCGTGCTGTAGTTCCTTTATAGCCCAACATTAGCCACCTTTAGCTTAGCGGTGGTGACGTGAAGTCATGTGACCGTGCTGTAGTTCCTTTATAGCCCAACATTAGCTTTTTACTTCGGAAATCATAATGTGGCTTTAATATGTGGAGATTATCCTGCTGAAATGTATCATAAACGTTCCTGTAATAATCCAAAATCCAATGGAAAAGTATTATTGGATTTTTGTGGAGGGAACCAGGGAGATGCTAACTTAACCTACAAAAACATCAATATCTACTAATATCTGTATTCAACACGCTTGAAAAAGTCAAGATAGTTCAGCCATTTAAAGCTTCCTTTTTCTTCGCCGTTCTCATCCATATCCCTGCAGGCTGAACTGGTGACGTTGTTAGAAACCTCCATGTCAAATGGATGGAGAATTTGTCCATCACGCATCTCTTTGCTGCCCCACTCAGGACACAGATAATGCGACGCCACCCTCTTCCTCGCTCGTGTAAAACATCCTCTGGATCAAAGCGAGATCACACACATCCTCGGTGAACCCCGGGGAGCCGAGAGAGAAAAGGTTGGCGGCTGAAAGTGTTGGAGGTTTTTCTGCAGGGAGGAAAAAGAAGCATTCGAGAGGGAGGAGGTCAGAGGGCCTCTTTAATGACCGCTGTTCAACAAACACCGAGGTGAGGATGACTCAGACAATGAGATCAAGACGGGAAATAGACGTGACTCAATCCGGAGCCATTGTTTGGGATACAGACTTCCAGGGTGTTGGTTTAGGAAGTGTTCAATAAGGAAGTGAGGCATATGTTAAGACACAATACAGCTGGCATGTGTTATACCTGACAGCAGGGACAGAATATGCACGCTCAGCAAATTATACTGAACATCAAGAAAGGAAACATTTCTAATGATATATTACCGTTTGTTTGTCTTTCTTTTGAGTCTCTGGTTTCAATCTCCATGAGAAATAATCTTTTGTTTGATGAATATAATATAGTCACAAATTATAACTCAACTTTTAGAGCTGTTTTAATTGCTGATGTTTAAGGTTTTTAATGATTTCTTAATGAAATGTATCATCAATTATGTATTTATTTATTATAATTTGCTTTTTCAATTAAATAATCGCAAGTTTGTCTGAATTAATTGCAGATAATGTGCAGGATTCATGCGTCCCGTCACTTCCTATTAAAGTGTTGAAAGCCCCCCCCCCCCGTGAGACGCATTGAGATGCGCGGACACACGCTGGTAATGAGTTTGTGTCGTCTTCTGTCTCGATCTCACGAGGACGGCTGAGCGGGTAAATTGGTGTGAACGTGGAGTGCTTGTTTCTCAGAGCAAAACAAATGTAGGATCTGTTGATTTGCAGACACGCTCCGCTATCTGTGTGAGGAAACGGCAAAGCTGCAATTACACATCGCCACGCTGAGGACGGAGGGTCCGTACCAAACAGAACTTTAATACTTCTTGTGGGCCTGGATACATGGAGAAGAGGGGACACATGTTGATGTAGAAGAGACGTGGAGAAGAGGGGACACATGTTGATGTAGAAGAGACATGGAGAAGAGGGGACACATGTTGATGTAGAAGAGACGTGGAGAAGAGGGGACACATGTTGATGTAGAAGAGACATGAAGAAGAGGGGACACATGTTTGATGTAGAAGAGACATGAAGAAGAGGGGACACATGTCGATGTAGAGGAGACATGGAGAAGAGGGGACACATGTTGATGTAGAAGAGACATGGAGAAGAGGGGACACATGTTGATGTAGAAGAGACGTGGAGAAGAGGGGACACATGTTGATGTAGAAGAGACATGGAGAAGAGGGGACACATGTTGATGTAGAAGAGACATGAAGAAGAGGGGACACATGTCGATGTAGAAGAGACATGAAGAAGAGGGGACACATGTTGATGTAGAAGAGACATGGAGAAGAGGGGACACATGTTGATGTAGAAAAGACATGGAGAAGAGGGGACACATGTTGATGTAGAAGAGACATGAAGAAGAGGGGACACATGTTGATGTAGAAGAGACATGAAGAAGAGGGGACACATGTTGATGAAGAAGAGACATGGAGAAGAGGAGACACATGTTGATGAAGAAGAGACATGAAGACGTTTCTACTATTCCTCGTGTTGGAGCCATTTAGGGTTTTTGGAATTTAAAATAAAAAATTCTAGCAGATATATTTTTGAGTTAAGTAATATTTATTATATATAGTGTTAAGAACTGTTAAGCTATTTCTTTGTATACTTTTGGAATCAACTGATACAACATATTGCATATCAAAGACAAGCATTAGCCACTTCACCTGCTACATCGTTATGTTCATCGGTTTACAATTCAATTCAAGGCTTTATTGTCACGTGTCCAGCAATGACACACTTAGGCCACAGGCTCCTCCAACAGTGCAACATGAATATATATATATATATATATATATATATGACATAAAACTAATAAAACCAATAAAATAGTGCAAGAAATATCAGAATAGAAATAAAATAATGCAAGAAAATGTTGTAATTTTATGGGAAACTGAGCTGTTGTCCGGATGGCAGCGGACGCGTCACTCAGGAATCTGATTGGACGAGGATCACAGCCTCTGATGCACCGGCAGGAATGTATCTGTTGAGAGACGCCTTGTTGTTAGTTTAACGCTGCGCACCGTGCAACACGTGAAGCAGCTAGAAGTCAGCTCTGTATTACACATCAGGAATCGAACCGTCCAGCTGAAGACACCGACGTGTTGGAACAACTGAGATAACTTAGTTCATCTTAATTTGAATTAGAATTAATATAGACGAGTGCAATATCCAAATAGCAATATTTAAAGTATTGTGGAAGTCCTAGCCTACAAAAGGTATTCGACATAACAATCTACAAGTCACAGTTTAATACATTTTTTAACGATAATGTGAAACCCTCTAATATCGGGAATTGGAAAATAATCAAACTAATCAAGTGAATTTTTCCTTTATCCAAATTGTGCAGCTCTAAACTGAACGCATCGTCAGAAAGGCAGCAAACCGAAAAATGCGTCCAAAAAGAAACTTCCAGATGAGGGGACAGGAATAGAATATATCTTTATTGTCATCAAACCAAAAGTACAACGACAGTTGGGCGTTCTGGCTACGCATCGCTCCTTCACCAATGGGTAATGTTTAGATGGAGGAACTTCCCCTCGATGCCATTGGCTCCGACGGTTAAAAAGAGGGTGTCAATCAAAATCGACGAGGGGGGCCGGAGATATGGAAACTGCGATACCACTTTACAATAAGACTACTACCCTGATAAAGGATTCATAAAGGGTTTATAATTAGGTTATTAATTAATTAATCATTAAGAACCATTTATAAACCAGTTCTAACATAGTTGTCAGACATCAACACAGGCTCACTATTTGGCAAGATGACTAAGCCTTATATTGGCTTACTTCATCTTCTTCATCAGCCAGCATCCTTGGTATCTGTTGTTCACCGAGTTGATTCCCCCCCCATCCATCTTGATGTTTCTTGGCTTCTCTTTATGACCATCTATTTACGAGTTACTACCGTTTCTAATAAGGCTCACGGCCCGTCCACACTACGGCGTCGGAAGCGTCGACAACTCCAATCTGCCCATTCACTTTCAATGGGGTGACGTCACGTAGCCTCGCTTTTTCGCCAAACTGAATTGTGGGTAGCAGAGCGGTCCGTCTCCGCCGTCTCCGGCGTCAGAAGTTGAACAATGTTCAACTTCTGTCGCCGGAGACGCCGGAGTAGCCAGCGCCAGCCAATCAAATCCCGTTTCTGAAAATCTGACAGCTGAAGCCGTAGCCAATCAAACCGCGTCTAAGCTGGGAGAGATATCCCGCCGTTCATTTCTATATTTCAAAAAAAGTCGGAGGAGAAACTAACTATCGCCGTAGCAACTCACCCGGTTTTGTATGACCAGACCCTCTTCACCTACCGGGACACAAACCGGAGGAGCCAGGCATGGAGGGAGGTGGCAGAGACAGTGGGGGAAACTGGTAGGTTTTCGCCTGTTTGGGGAGTTTATATTTATATATATATATATATATATATATATATATTGCTCCCATAAAATCCCCGGGTTTTTTGCTTTGTATGTCGGGGGCGGGAGATTCATGTGATTGGTTGTTGCGAGACACGCCCAGCTCCAAGCTTTCTTTGAAGCTGTAGTGTGGACGCTCCGGAGCAGTACAGATCCATGTGGGCTCACTATTTGGCAAGCAACCGGTCACAGTCGCCCTGTTTATCTCATGTCTTATAAAAGCTTATTAAGGATGTATAAAGTGTTCACAACAATTAATAAATGAATTAGAAACTATTCGTGAACCCTTTTATAATATAAGGGGAGTCTTATTGTAAAGTGGAAAATGCACCCAAACGGCCCAGAAGTGGGTTTATTTTTCTAAACCTCTCTAAAAAGGTCAAATTCCACTTGTTTTGCATCAATCTTGATACAGGGTGCTTATTATATGTTATAGTTTGGATTCCTAAAGCTTTTAGTCTTCCATCCCATCATTCAAGGGCGGTGTTCACGATAGGTAATGGTTTATTTTTGGACGGACACAATAATTTCCATGTTTTTACTTTGTTCAATCTGAATTTACTTTAAAATAAAAACATCCTATATTGATTCTGACTCTTCTACATCCAACTCACAGCTTTATCATTACTTTGAGAAAAAAGATTATTAATGTTCCCCTTTTAGAAGTTAAGTTTTAAGTTAAGTTTTCGAGCTCGAGACCTGAAAAAAAGGGGCGGGGCTTAACAGGTTGAATGTACAACACGGTATAAATGTAGTGTATTTCTAACTATAGCAAACAAAAGAAGCAAGTAAAAAAGCCACACATATTTCTAAATAGTAGTGGTTGCAGTCTTTGTGTTTATGAATGTTCACAGCTGTTTTAATGTCCTCTAAAACTAACTAATTGTAGCGCTTTAAGACTCGTTCCTGCACCGCCTTTTCCAGCAAGGTCGCCTCCCGAAGGTGGACGTGCCGGCTGTGTGCAGGTTGGTGTGAATAGATGTCCTCCGGTGCTCTGACCCTCGTCCTGCGGCCCAGCTGGTGATTGTGTGATGGAGCAGGTTTGATCCCCGTGCTGATGCTGGGCTTCTGATGGACGAATCTTCTTTGATGCAGCGACGAGATTGAATCTCAACCCCCTCCGACGGTCTGTGGCTCACAGTCGACCGAACGGCACCATCGGACCTGCATCCACACCCTTCAATAGTATCGTCGGAGATTATAGATGTTTTATCTCCTGTATATTTTCTACTTTTAATGCTGTTTTAATTCTATTTTAAAAGTCTGCTATCATGCTATTTTTAGGCATATATTATGGGTCTCAGATATATCCAAATATATTAAAAACTATGAAGTGTTTTGCTCAAAATACCAATAGACATCCCTCATATCCTCTGTTTCAGCCCTGTTAGAGAACTGCTGATTCGGGGTCCTTCGCTTGGAGAAAAAACGAGGAGGTGGAGCTAATGCCTGCTCAGAATTACACGGAGTTAAAGCTAAATGCTGCCGTGATTAAACGCCATCATGTTCCAAACCACATCAAGGATCCTCTCTGAAACAGTCTGGAGCTCAAAGGCGTTCTCTCTTGCCGGTTACACCACAAGGTGAGTTCCTTTCTACTTCCTGCTTCTTCACACACATGCTCTCCAGTACAGGTTAGCTCGGAGTGTTAGCGATGCTAATGTAAACACCGACCATATTACGTCCAAAACAGTCGGGCGTTGTTTCTGATAGCAACGTTTCTGATTGGGCCGTGGGTCTAAAGCAGTGTTTCTCAAACTTGTTCATACCAAGGACCACTTAACCAATACAAATCTCCAAAATCACAACGTTTTTCTAGAACGGATTATAAATCGCCTGAAAATGCTACAAACAAGTGGCAACATGTGTGACGAAGGTGTTGCGCTGGGCTATATCACGCAGTCGAAAGTTGAAACTTAAGCTCGCTCCATTGCGGAGATATTCCCGCGAGAGTGCGGAAAACTTACATTTATTTATTTATTTCAAATGTGAAAGCAAGGCAAGTTTATTTATATAGCACTTTTCAACGCAAGGCAATTCAAAGTGCTTTACAAAAAAAAAAATGAAAGACATTAAGCATTAAAAAAGAAAAGCTAATAAAATAAACATTAAGGAAAAATACATGGATAAAAGTTACAGTGCAGTTTAAGATATGAATAGTAATTAAAAGCAGCGACGAAAAGAAAAGTCTTCCAATATAGTGAAATGTTACCAATATACTCACGGACCACTAGGGGGTGCTCACGGACCACTTTGAGAAGCACTGGTCTAAAGAACGCCCACATTTCAGATGTTACGTCATATCGGACGCAAATCTGGATCAGCTCCGTTTTAGCCCCGTTTTTAGAGATGTGGGTACGGAGGAAAAGAGAGGGTTTTGTTTTCTGACGCTGCGTGAGTTCCCCGACACACCGGGGACACATGTTGACGTATACAAGACATCAAAAGTGCATTTGCATGATAGGTCCCCTTTAAGATGTTTTAATTCTAGTATTGTTTATTTGTATTCTTTAATTTCTACTGAAGTGCCTTGTTTTGTTTTGTTGTGTTGTTTTTTTATGCTTCACAATTAGGATCTCACATTTCATTATCCACCTTATTTAAATTCCTGTTGACATTTGCGTCCGCTTGGTGCAGTTCTTCTGATCCTCTCAGGTTACAGAGGAAGGTCTCGCAGTAAAACTGAAGTGTCTTCCCGTCGCTCCCAGCAGTCCTTCCCCCTGTGTGTTTGGTGTCTTCCTGTATTAATGGGAGCGAGCGAAGAGGCTGATTTACGACCGTCTCCGGACCACTTCACTTTCACTCCGAGTTCTGTGAAGCAACAACACACAGGCTAATGGTGAGAGCAGAGCCGATAACACATACAGCATGTCGACATGCATTTCATGCTCATATAATGAAAGTATAGGAAGACAGTTTAATTGCAGATGATTCATCGACAATGTAAATTATTTTAAGAGTCTCCAATACGCATATTTTGTTAGCCTTTTGTAGCTAGGCTAGCTGTTCCCCCTTGTTTCAGTGATGTGTGCTAAGCTATGCTAACCGGGTTCTTGTCTTTCCCTTTGTCGTTTTTATTGAAACCAATACCAAATCGGACGTTGTGTAAACTGTAGTATGAGTATAGGTTGGCCCGGTAAGTCAAGTAAACATTTGTCTTTTCTGAAAAGATTCACATCGCGGCCTTTGGAAACAAAAGCCTAAAAGTTATAGGCGTACCTCGTCAACTCTAAATCTCCACACGGGTCAGCGCTCCGTTTTCACCTCTGTCTCGCTCTCGACCCAGAACCGTCTGCAAGCGTCTTTATTTATTGGTTTTCACACCTTTCCGTATTTGGTTATTCCTACTCTTTTACAGTTTTTGTTTTTACTCAACCCTAAACTACGATCTTTTCCTGGACGGACAGAAGGTCCTTTCAAGAATATTTCATGCATGCTACAATCAGACGTTGCTGGACACTGATAGGGATCCATTTTTCCCTTTAAACTGGGTTTTCTTCGGAAGTTTTTCCTTGTAATGTAACATTTGTGATATTGGGCTATATAAATAAACATTGATTGATTGATAGGGGGAAAATAGGACCAAATTAAGGAATAACTTTCCATAGGAACTATTGTATCTCTGTCTGCACTTCACTGTTGTTTAAGTGTAGTTTAAGTAAAGTGTACATTTTTACACACCATGAAAACATTTCACATTTACATCGCAGGCTTTGGAAACATAAGCCTAAAAGTTATAGGCGTACCTCGTCAACTCTAAATCTCCACACGGGTCAGTGCTCTGTTTTCTGCCATCTCTCGACCCAGAACTGTCTTTGAGCGTCTTCATTTATTGTTTTTACGCCTTTCAAGAACATTATTCATAGTTTTGCCACTTTGGTTTTACTTAATCCTAAACTACGATCTTTTCCTGGACGGACAGAAGGTCATTTCAAGAATATTTCGTCCATGCTACAATCAGACGTTGCTGGACACTGATCGGGGAAAATAGGACCAAATTAAGGAACAACTTTCCATACTGTTGTGGTTTTTACACACCAGGAATCTTTTCTCTACATCGCCGCCTTTAGAAACGAAAGCCTAAGTTAGAGGTGCACCTCGTCAACTCTAAATCTCCACCCGGGTCAGCGCTCTGCTTTCCTACAGCTCCCGACCCAGAACTTTCTGCGAGCGTCTTTATTTATTGGTTTTCACGCCTTTCCGTATTTGGTTATTCATAGTTTTTGCCACTTTGTTCTTACTGAACCCTAAACTACGATCCCTTCCTGAACCGAATCAAGCTGTTTCCTGGAAGGACAGAAGTCCATTTCAATCATGTGTTATGCATGCTACAAACAGTCAAGTCAAGTGTACATTTTCACGCCCCAGGAATCTTTTCTGAAAAGCTTCACATCTACATCGCGGCCTTTGGAAACAAAAGCCTAACAGTTATAGGCGTACCTCGTCAACTCTGAATCTCCACGCGGGTCAACGCTCTGTTTTCATCTCCGTCTCGCTCTCGACCCAGAACCGTCTGTGAGCTTTTGTACTTTTAGTTTTTTACGCCTTTCCGTATCCGGTTTAGCAAGAACATCATTCCTAGGTTTTGAAATGTTGCTTTGACTTCATTCTAAACTACGATCTTTTCCTAATCAAGTTTTTTCCTGGACGGACAGAAGGTCATTTCAATAATGTTTTATGCATGCTACAAAAAGTGGTACGATCAGACGTTGCTGGACACGGATAGGGGGAATGGTAACAATTTAACGATTAACTTTTCATAGGAACTGTTGTATGAGTGTAGGTTAGACAGTTAGTCAAGTGTACCAGGAATCTTCTCCACATCGCAGCCTTTGGAAACAAAAGCCTAACAGTTAAAGGCGTACCTCGTCAACTCTAAATCTCCACACGGGTCAGCGCTCTGTTTTCATCTCCGTCTCGCTCTCGACCCAGAACCGCCTGCGAGCCTCTCGGAGCCTCTCGGATGGACAAGAGGAGAAAGATGGCGTCAGAGAGAGAGAGGTTGTGAGATGTGGGAGCGAGGAGTGCTTGGCAGCACTCGTCTTGTTTGCTCAGTAAACCCTCCCGAGGCCCGTGGTTTTTTGTCGCCGGGGGAAATGCTCGCATTGTTGGGCGCGGAGACCGTGGTTACGCGCCGGCCAACAGGTTGGGACAAACAACACGATGAAGGTCAGCTAATATAGCACTTAATTCCACTTCCTGGTCCCCATGACACCCAGGCAGGGTTTATTTGAAGATCCCAGAGCCTGAAGTCACTCTGCACTTTGTTCAGTCCATGAGTATTTCTGCTCCGGGCCAACAGATATTAATGTATTCAGATGAGAGGGGAGGAGGGCGGAGGGAGGGAGGGCGGAGGGAGGGAGGGTACAGGCGAGAAGGAGAGGAGGGACATTCTAGATTTCTTCTTCGTTTCGTGTGTTTTTTCCATATCAAAAAAAGTTAAATCCAATTTTTCACATCCTTAAAGATAAATGATTAGTTTTTATAGAGAAAAATCGAAAATATTTACTAAATATTATGTGGATTAATTGATATCATAGTCATGCCTGTACCATTTTAAAAATCCCTAAATTCCCAGTTTTTTTTTATCAATCAATCAAAAATAATAAAATGCCATTAATCCCAGGCGGAAATAGAGTTTCCCATTATCTTAGAATAAAATAAAGACTTATATAAACACAAATTGAAGTAATGTGCAATAAAATATCTGAAATTGGCTTTACATTGACAAACTACAACATTTAACTGTTTCTATATGTATTTGTACCTGATAAAGATGTAATTATATGATATTTTATTATAATATATACACTGAAAAGAGCCATTGTACATAACGAGTACTTTTACTTTGAATGATTTAAGTGCACTTAGCTGATAATACATCCAGTTTGACTTGTAACGGAGTATTTAAAGACCAACGTTGTTGTTATTTACCTGAGGAAATGATCTTGTACTTCTTGCGCACTAGTTATGGGACGTACAGTAGTAGTCATTAATACAAAACATGACATTTAAAATACTTAAAGTGTCTGTTAAAAAGTGTTGGCATCAACAGAGACATAATCAATTAATCTAAATACTTTGACTTGATGGAAATGAAGTATTTTGGCTTTTTAGTCGCATTTAATCAGCACATAAAATGTCAAATTACTTTTAGCGTGTGTTAAACCCTGTTTGGTGTCCTCGTGTCCCCGTTGAAGCCTTCAGGGGGAAACAGGGCGCTACTGTGAGGCCGCTGAAGCACTCTCCTCCAATGAGATCCATCCGTGAATAGCCCTTTAAGAAGAGCCAGTTTATGAGCTGATGGTCTTTGCAGAGCGTTTAACTCGGACCTGGAGAAAGCCTCTGGGGGTTGGGATGCGTGGCAGATATAGCACACAGCATCCAAAAGCCAAGTGGCTTACTCCTGTATGGGAATGGTAATGAGGAGGAGAGGAGTAGTCTATGTGCACTCTGCCATCCAGGATGGAGGCCTCTCTAGTGGGGCTTCTCCACGATGCATGAGAAGAGCTTTTGTTCCCAGAAGTAGTAAGCCAGAAATACGGCTTTTGAAACGTGTGCGTCGCAAGAAGAGAGACAGAGAGGCGGTTTGGGAGGGAGTGAATAAGTGAGTGGGGCTCTGAAGGTGTCAAAAGCAGATTTAGAGCCGTGTGCACATGTATGTTTTTTACCGTGTGTGTGTGTGTGTGTGTGTGTGTGTGTAGGTGGTCACACAGCGGGCTGACATCAAGTACCTCTTTAGGCTCTCCTTCCATCTCCAAAAGGTGCTTCAATCTTTGTTTCACGGAGCCACATTCCCTCATTGTGCCGATGCCAATCGAGGCTGGGAAGCAAAAAGAAAGATCGGCCATCGATGAATGGAGCACGGTGTGTGAAGGAGGAAGTGGGAAACGCACCTCGACACCTGGTTGTTTATATAATCTGCAGTCAAAGAGGGACAAAAACACATCGGGAGGGAAGCAGGGACGGGTGGTGGTGTCTCGCCACATTCCTGACTTGATATCAGTGATGTGGATTCCAGTCACATGGCTTTTGCCGTTTCAACTAGTGTACTTCTGTACGTACGTGTGGTATTTTGAGTACATAACAATAACAAGTATGGTAAAATGCACTCTCACTCAACAACCGCCATCTTAGCTACAAAACGAGGGTGCGCTCTTCTAAACACAACTATACAAATCAAAACTATACATGTTTTTTCGTCGCTCTTTCAGTAACGTAACCACTCCACTGGGGATCGAAATAAAGCCACTTTTAATTTTATTGAGCAGTCTGTAATGATTAGCTGATTCGAACGCCGCTAGCATGTTAGCTCGTTGACCGCTACTTCACACAGTAGCTTTGAGCACATCTGAGACAAAGTGTTCCCTGTGTGCGACATGCGGTGTACGAAGGGGAAGAACCCACATTGAGCATATCACTCAGACATTAATGACTCTGACTTCAACACCATGACTTCCAATAACTTCGATTCATTCATACTTGCGACCTTCCCCCAAGCCAAGAGACTACGAAGTGTGTCTTTCAACAAAATGTGATAAAATGCAGAAAGTAGGCCCGAGATCCAAGATTCAAGGCTTTTACTTCTCACATGTTGAACTCAAATACCTGTACTTTCTACTTCTCACATGTTGAACTCAAATACCTGTACTTTCTACTTCTCACATGTTGAACTCAAATACCTGTACTTTCTACTTCTTAGATGTTGAACACAAATACCTGAACTTTCTACTTCTTACATGTTGAACACAAATACCTGTACTTTCTACTTCTCACATGTTGAACTCAAATACCTGTACTTTCTACTTCTCACATGTTGAACTCAAATACCTGTACTTTCTACTTCTTACATGTTGAACTCAAATACCTGTACTTTCTACTTCTCACATGTTGAACTCAAATACCTGTACTTTCTACTTCTTACATGTTGAACTCAAATACCTGTACTTTCTACTTCTTACATGTTGAACTCAAATACCTGTACTTTCTACTTCTCACATGTTGAACTCAAATACCTGTACTTTCTACTTCTTACATGTTGAACTCAAATACCTGTACTTTCTACTTCTTACATGTTGAACTCAAATACCTGTACTTTCTACTTCTTACATGTTGAACTCAAATACCTGTACTTTCTACTTCTTACATGTTGAACCCAAATACCTGTACTTTCTACTTCTTACATGTTGAACTCAAATACCTGTACTTTCTACTTCTCACATGTTGAACCCAAATACCTGTACTTTCTACTTCTTACATGTTGAACTCAAATACCTGTACTTTCTACTTCTTACATGTTGAACTCAAATACCTGTACTTTCTACTTCTTACATGTTGAACCCAAATACCTGTACTTTCTACTTCTTACATGTTGAACTCAAATACCTGTACTTTCTACTTCTTACATGTTGAACCCAAATACCTGTACTTTCTACTTCTTACATGTTGAACTCAAATACCTGTACTTTCTACTTCTCACATGTTGAACTCAAATACCTGTACTTTCTACTTCTCACATGTTGAACTCAAATACCTGTACTTTCTACTTCTTACATGTTGAACTCAAATACCTGTACTTTCTACTTCTCACATGTTGAACACAAATACCTGTACTTTCTACTTCTCACATGTTGAACTCAAATACCTGTACTTTCTACTTCTTACATGTTGAACTCAAATACCTGTACTTTCTACTTCTTACATGTTGAACACACGAGTATCTGTACTTCTACTTGAGGAAAGGATGTGTGTACTTTTGCCATCTCTGTTGAAACGATTGAACTCTTCCTGACCAAACGGACATGTGGTGAAGAAGCGTTCCCTCTCCGGCAGTTTATCTTGTCGACAGAGATTAGAAATGGTGTCGCTAAATGCAAATCAGCCTCTGTGATCTCCTCGGGTGTTCCTCCTCCTCCTCCTCCTTCTTCCCAAACAACTAATCCACTTAAGTATCACAGGCCTCTCCGCTCTCCCCCCCCCCTCAACTCATTTTGGTAGATCTCAATTAGTCTTCTCCCCTCCCCCGTGAAATACGACTCCCATCATAGTCATTAAAACATTGCTCATTTACGCTGGAGTTAATGAATGTCTCGTCAATACGCAGTAATTAGCTGTTAATAGATTGTTACTGGACTATCTGAAGACCTCCCTTTCCTGTTGAAGGCTCTATGAGGGGTGCTAATGCTTCCTGCCACACCATGGTGGGCATTTCTACCTCCTGCTAATGAAGGTGATGTTTTCTGCTTGGTTAGTCTGTTCGACACTATAGGGCAGGGGTGTCAAACTCAAGGCCCGGGGGCCAAATCCGGCCCGCGACTTCATTTTCTGTGGCCCCACAAGGGCTTGCAAAGAATATAATATGTCTGTAATACGGTTACATGGCGATTTACAGAAGCACGTTGCCCATAAACATAATGTCCCACAATGCATCTGAAATTAGAATTGTTTTCTTCTAAATATGCATTTTTTCTCAGAATTGACATTATTTTCAAAATGTCTTTTAAATGTCTATCATTTTGTGACATTCTCACTGAAGAGACTTGCAATTATTTGCCCAAGACTTCTGCTTTCAGACGTAGTTAAATATGAAGTTATCCGATAATGTAATATAATACATTAGTTTATATATATATTAAATATTTATGTATTGTTATATAGTCTTAAAGTTACAACCGGCCCTTTGAGTGCAACCATAATGCGAATGTGGCCCATGATGAAATTGAGTTTGACACCCCTGCTATAGGGAAACGGAAAAAAATACCTATCATGCTATTTTTAGGCATATATTATGCGTGTTAGATATTTACAAATATATAAAAACATGTATATGAAGTGTTTTTCTCAAAATACCAAACAGAACATGCATTTTAGAAATCCCTCATATTCCTCTTTTGCCGCCCTGTTAGAGAAACGCAGATTTTGGGTCCTTAGTTTGAAAAGAAAAAAAGAGGAGGCGGAGCTAATGCCTGATCAGAATTCTAAAGGCGGTGCTTATTTATATAGCACTTTCCAGCACGTGGCGATTCAAAGTGCTTTACAGATTAAATGTAAAAGACATATACAGCATAAATACATTATTAAAAAGGCATTTAAAAACAGGCATAATAAGCAAAGATAATGAAATAAAATAAATAAATAAACACAGCAGGTACAGAAAACATGACTGGAAAGGCGTACTGTAGTGCGAGTATGGGCAGCTCAATTAAAAGCAGCGGCCAATAGGTGCGTTTTTAGTCTGGATTTAAAAATAGGAAGTGTTTCGGCGGACGTGCACGATGTGGGCAGTTTGTTCCAGACTGTTGGGGCATAATAACTAAAAGCTGCTTTTCCATGTTTAGGTTATTCTCGGAACAGAGAGCAGACCAGAAGACCTGAGACTCCTGGATGCTTCATCGTGATGGAGGAGGTCGTCTATACACCTCGGTCCTAAGCCATTTAGTGATTTAAAAACTGGCAGTAGTATTTTAAAATCAATTCTTTGGCAGACTGGAAGCCAGTGTAATGATCTCAGAACCGGAGATAAAGTTAAATTCGGCTGTGATAAAAAACGCCATCCTGTTCTAAACCACATCAAGGATTATTTCTGAAACAGGATGGAGCTCAAATGCTTTCTCTCTCTCAGGTTCACCACAAAGTGAGTTCTTTTCTTATTTCCTGCTTTTTAAACACGTGCTCTCTCCAGTACAGGTTAGCTCTGAGTGTTAGCGAGGCTTGCTAATGTAAACAAAGACGAGATTACGTCCAAAACACGTCAGGCATTGTTTCTGATAGCAACTCTCTGTGGGTCCGCCGCCGATTTGACATCCTATGGCAGCAAATCTGTGTCCGCTCGTTGTAGCCCCGCTTTTAAAAGATTTGGGTACGGAGGAAAAGAGAAAGGGTTTTATTTTCGAGTTCCCCGACACAAAGTGCATTTTGCATGATAGGTCCCCTTTAAAGGTCCCTATTATACTGTTTTTCATCAATATATTACAGGTACCAGATATATACAAACATGTCTCTGAAGTGTTTGGCTCCAAATACCAAACAGATCATGGCAGCATTACCCATAATCCCCTCTGGTTCAGCCCTGTTTCCAAAGTGCTGATTCTCTGTCTGTTACTTAGGAAATAGTTTTGTTGAAGCTGTTGTTGGCCTGTGGAAAAATGTAATCATAAGAAATGACTCTGGAAAAGCTGCAGATTGTCAAGATCTGTCTTTATTGTATTTTGTCTCGTCTTTTTCTGTCTTTTGTTTCATGTTTTATTTTGAAAGGTCTTCACCTCCTGTCTTGCCTGTTTCTGTCTGCGTTGTGTCTTGTCTAGATCTGTCTGTGGTTTTCTGTCTGCGTTGTGTCTTGTCTAGATCTGTCTGGTTTTCTGTCTGCGTTGTGTCTTGTCTAGATCTGTCTTTGGTTTTCTGTCTGCGTTGTGTCTTGTCTAGATCTGTCTGTGGTTTTCTGTCTGCGTTGTGTCTTGTCTAGATCTGTCTGGTTTTCTGTCTGCGTTGTGTCTTGTCTAGATCTGTCTGTGGTTTTCTGTCTGCGTTGTGTCTTGTCTAGATCTGTCTGGTTTTCTGTCTGCGTTGTGTCTTGTCTAGATCTGTCTTTGGTTTTCTGTCTGCGTTGTGTCTTGTCTAGATCTGTCTGTGGTTTTCTGTCTGCGTTGTGTCTTGTCTAGATCTGTCTGGTTTTCTGTCTGCGTTGTGTCTTGTCTAGATCTGTCTGTGGTTTTCTGTCTGCGTTGTGTCTTGTCTTTAGATCTACTGGTTCCCTGTCGTTAGTTTCCCTGGTGCGTCTTATTACCCGATTGTGTGCACCTGGTGTCCCTGTGTTTTGTCCTCCCTCCTCACCTGTGTCTTGTTTGTATAATTAGTCTTGTGTGTATTTAAGTTCTGGTTTTTCTGTCTGTCTTTGTCGGTTCGTCTTGTGTTTTGACTATGTCTTCGGTGAGTGTTCTGTTCTGTCTTTTTGAATAGTTTAGCCTTGAAATAAAGGAGTTATTTTTGACACTTTAATCTGCATTTGGGTCCTGCTTCCGACACACACCGTAACATAGATAGAGCCATAAGAAATGAATGCAACTGATTATTTAATGTTGTTTTTATAGGCAATAATTTAAGCTTCATTAGTTACAGGTTTAATATGTGCAATAAGTTCATTTCAATAAGTTTTACAATAAACATTGAACCAGTCCAGCCCTCGACTAGCACCCATATTTAATGGCATTTTTTGACCCACTGTGTATTTGAGTTTGACAGCCCTGCTTTAGATGAAAATAAGGAGCCCCTCTGAGAGATATTTGGTTAAAAATAACGCAATGGTGCTCTAGGATTAGACTCTGTTGCTCCTTTGAAAAAGAAGAAAATAAAACAACATGGATTAGTTCCATGGCATAATGCCGAAACCCGCAAAATAAAGCAAAAGTCGAGACAACTTGAAAGGATATGGCGTTCCACTAAACTTGAAGAATCTCGTTTAATTTGGCATATTACTCTCAATGAATATAAGAAAGCACTGCGTAAAGCGAGAGCAGCCTACTACTCTTCATTAATAGATGAGAATAAGAATAATGCAAGATTTCTTTTCAGCACTGTAGCCAGGCTGACAGAGAGCCACAGCTCCATTGAGCCTTCTATTCCCATAGCACTCAGTAGCAATGATTTTATGTGCTTTTTTAACGATAACATTGTTACTCTTAGAAACAAAATTAATGACCTCTTGCCTTTGACCAGTATAGTGTTATCAACAGCTCCCGGAAACGTAAGTTCTAATATTACACTAGATAGTAAACTAGAATGCTTTTCAGCCATTAACCTTGAACAATTACATTCAATGATTCTCTCTTCTAAACCATCAATGTGCATGTTAGACCCAATTCCAACTAAGCTGTTGAAGGAAGTTTTTCCATTAATTAGCACTTCTTTATTAAATATTATGAATATGTCTTTATTATCAGGCTATGTTCCACAATCATTCAAAGTAGCAGTGATAAAACCGCTTCTTAAAAAGCACAACCTCGATCCAGAGGTTTTAGCCAACTATAGACCTATTTCTAATCTTCCGTTCCTCTCAAAGATTCTTGAGAAAGCGGTCGCAAAACAGCTGTGTGATTACTTAAAAAACAATGATTTATTTGAAGATTTTCAGTCTGGCTTTAGAACACATCATAGCACAGAGACAGCTCTGGTTAAAGTCACAAATGACATTCTAATAGCCTCAGACGAGGGACTTGTCTCTATTCTTGTGTTGCTCGATCTCAGTGCTGCATTTGATACTATCGACCATGATATCCTATTGCAAAGACTAGAGCACTTAGTTGGCATACAGGGAACTGCTTTAGGCTGGTTTAGGTCCTATCTATCTGAACGCTCTCCGTTTGTACGTGTCAACGATGAATCTTCCACGCAAACCAAAGTTAGCCATGGAGTGCCACAGGGCTCAGTGCTCGGACCTATTTTGTTCACATTATATATGCTTCCGTTAGGCAATATTATAAGGAATCATTCTGTAAACTTTCATTGTTATGCGGATGATACTCAACTATATTTATCAATCAAGCCTGATGAAATTAATCATCTAAATAAAATTGAAGACTGCCTTAAGGACTTAAAAACGTGGATGACCTTAAACTTTTTGATGTTAAACACGACCAAAACTGAAGTTATTGTACTTGGCCCGAAGAATCTACGAAACAAATTATCTAAAGATATACTAACTACGGATGGCATTAATTTGGCCTCCAGTGAGACCGTAAGGAACCTTGGTGTTATATTTGATCAGGATTTATCCTTTAATGCCCACATAAAATCAATTTCAAGGACCGCCTACTTCCATCTACGTAACATTGCAAAAAGTACAATGGGAGCCAGAGCCTTTTCTTATCAAGCTCCACATTTGTGGAATCAGCTTCCAGTTTGTGTTCGGGCGGCAGACACCCTATCCGTTTTTAAGAGTGCGCTTAAGACCTTCCTTTTTGATAAAGCTTATAGTTAGGGCTGATTAGATTCAGCCCCTAGTTTTGCTGATATAGGCTTAGTTTGTCGGGGGACATCTTGCTTCTTCCTTCTCTCTGTCTGGACCTGTGTCCTCTCATGTTCCGATTAACCCAGCTTCCCCACATGTCTTTCTTTGTGGTGTCTATATACGCCGGGATCCGGAGTCATGGATGATCCTGTTGCTGCGGTCCTGTGTCCTGGATCGCGAGCGCTGGATCGCGAGTCGTGGCTGTGGTCCTGGATCATAAGTCCTGGATGGATATCCTCGTGGATTCATCTTCCTATTATACACACATGCATTTCCATTTATATAAATGGATCTGGTTTGAATCACATCAACGCATTTTGTTTCACTTTCATTACAAGGTTTCTTGAGGGTTCAGAATATTCAGAAATACTAGTTTTAAACGGGGAGAATTCACATGAACAGCCTATTATCAGCCCATTGAGCCATAAAATACAACTAATCTTCTTTGTAGCGACCATGTTGTTTACACATTTTGACTTAAAGCTCATGAACACACCAAAAACAGAAGAATGACTTCCAAAATGTGGGGAATGGTACCATCCGAGGAGCCTGTAAAGCACCGTTGGCCTTGGCGTTGGTCCATGCTGTCAAGGTGCTTTCTAGTTCCTAACAGACTTTTAGGAGCAGTTGATTTGTCAAAAGATGTACAGCTTTAACACCTACTTTAGAACTCATGGACACACCAAGGGGGGTGTGGAGCACGCTCGTGTACTGTTAGCGCCGAAGCCTCGCAGCGGGGAAACTGTGGAGCACATAATCCACTCAGTCTGTGTGATCTGTGTGTAGGGAGGGGCAGCCCTGAAAAGTCATGGAAGCAGAGGTGTAAAGTAACTAAGTACATGTACATCAGGGACGTGCACAGACATTTGGAGGGACTATTGCTCTAAACTGGAAAAAGGGCCTCCCCCCAATAAAAAGGATAAAAAGACCTTTTGAAAATGTTTTTAATGTAAAAGAAACCAAACGATTATTACATTACATACATACATAAACTGAACAGTAATTCACATCTCATAACAAAATAAGCTAGGCGACTACTTTCATTCGGTGACTTGATTTTAAAAATGAAAACCAGGGACATGTTTTGCGGTCCATATCTCATTAAAATATCTCATGTTAGTAACTATTAAAGACAAAATGTGGACTATTCTGTTCTGAGTTTAAGGCTTTTCACTCGACCGCTTGCCGTTTCCATTTCCTGGCAGCTGTCAGCACGTCATCCAATCAGAGGTTAGAGATCCAACCTCAGCGTGTCGCATCATCATCAGTGACGCCCTGACTTACTTGGTTTTCCGAGGAATCCTCTCTCCACTAACAGGGAGACAATGGCAGCTGGGGGGATTCATCCCGGTGGAAAGTTCCAGGTCTGCGCTGTGGATGGAAACCTGACCCCTGCATTCAGACGGCTTTGTGTCGAATGAAGGCCAAAAGCTCCGGTCACATCGCGTCCGTGTGTCTGTTGTTCCAGCTTCGTCTTTACACACACTGAGAGGGAAGTTCAGACACACCCTGATCTCTCTTCAGCTCTCCCATCACGCCCAAAACCAAGAGGGAAATGTCAGTGGGGGGATGCGACAGTCGGCCTCATTAAGATGATGTTTTTTAGGGTCTGAAATACCTTGTGATGCAGTTGTAAGAGAAGCAGGTACACTAACATGGACTAGAATAAACATTAAAGGTATATTGAATTGTACCTTGGTAATAGACGAGTTGGGAAGGTGGAGAAATTCTCTCCGCAGACCCGTTCTCACAGCGCTACAAACCTTTCTCTTTCTCAATATCAAGCCACACTTATTGTGTTTACTTCGGCTGTGTGTGTGTGTGTGTGTGTGTGTGTGTGTGTGTGTGTGTGTGCTCGTGTGTGTGTGTGTGTGTGCTCAGGATGAGTTTAGTTTGTTCTCGCTGTATCGCCGACCCGGAAACCACACCAGTAAGCCAGCTCAGTGAGCAGCGAGCCTCGCAACGTCCCGACCAATCAGAGCACAGTGGGCTCACAGGGAGGGGGGGGGGCAGGAGCTCCAACAAGCCGTGTAGGACAGAGAGTGAATACACACACTTTACAGAGATGCTGTGAGAAACCAATGTGAGTTTGGAACATTGAACAATGTAAATATATTCTAATAGACCTCAACGATGGAACTATGATCAGTAGAAATGGCCGTGACATGGGACCTTTAAAACAATATTTCCGATTCACTTTGATGTAGTGAAGTCCATTATTCATTGCCAACAGTTTGTTAAGATCTATTGGCAGTGCTGTTTCTTGATATACAATATATTTACTGTATGAAGCTGAGGTACTGTGTGTAATACAGAAATGAAGAGGAAGAGATCAATAGACAGACAGAACATGGGTTCCTGGCCGGCTTGCTTTTCATCGTTTTTAAGACAGAGAAAGAGCAGTCAGCTTCTCGCAGTTTCTACGCATAGCAACCTGCAGTTTCTATGTTCCATAACCTACTATGTTCTATGTTTGGCAGATATCTGCTTCTACGCATCGCATTATGCTGTTTTCACGTTCTGCATCATACTGTTTCTACATTCTACATCTACTGTTTCTACATTCTACATCTACTGTTTCTACATTCTACATCTACTGTTTCTACGTTCTGCATCTACTGTTTCTACATTCTACATCTACTGTTTCCACATTCTACATCTACTGTTTCTACATTCTGCATCTACTGTTTCTACATTCTACATCTACTGTTTCCACATTCTGCATCTACTGTTTCTACGTTCTGCATCTACTGTTTCCACATTCTACATCTACTGTTTCTACATTCTGCATCTACTGTTTCTACATTCTGCATCTACTGTTACATTCTACATCTACTGTTTCTACATTCTACATCTACTGTTTCTACATCTACTGTTTCCACATTCTACATCTACTGTTTCTACATTCTACAACTACTGTTTCTACATTCTGCATCTACTGTTTCCACATTCTACATCTACTGTTTCTACATTCTACATCTACTGTTTCTACATTCTGCATCTACTGTTTCTACATTCTGCATCTACTGTTTCCACATTCTACATCTACTGTTTCTACATTCTACATCTACTGTTTCTACATTCTACATCTACTGTTTCTACATCTACTGTTTCTACATTCTACATCTACTGTTTCTACATCTACTGTTTCTACATTCTACATCTACTGTTTCTACATTCTGCATCTACTGTTTCTACATTCTGCAACTACTGTTTCTACATTCTGCATCTACTGTTTCTACATTCTGCAACTACTGTTTCTACATTCTGCATCTACTGTTTCTACATTCTGCATCTACTGTTTCTACATTCTGCATCTACTGTTTCTACATTCTACATCTACTGTTTCCACATTCTACATCTACTGTTTCTACATTCTGCATCTACTGTTTCCACATTCTGCATCTACTGTTTCTACATTCTACATCTACTGTTTCTACATTCTACATCTACTGTTTCTACATTCTACATCTACTGTTTCCACATTCTGCATCTACTGTTTCTACATTCTGCATCTACTGTTTCCACATTCTACATCTACTGTTTCTACATTCTGCATCTACTGTTTCTACATTCTGCATCTACTGTTTCCACATTCTACATCTACTGTTTCTACATTCTGCATCTACTGTTTCTACATTCTACATCTACTGTTTCTACATCTACTGTTTCTACATTCTGCATCTACTGTTTCTACATTCTACATCTACTGTTTCTACATCTACTGTTTCTACATTCTACATCTACTGTTTCTACATTCTACATCTACTGTTTCTACATTCTGCATCTACTGTTTCTACATTCTGCAACTACTGTTTCTACATTCTGCATCTACTGTTTCTACATTCTGCAACTACTGTTTCTACATTCTGCATCTACTGTTTCTACATTCTGCATCTACTGTTTCTACATTCTGCATCTACTGTTTCTACATTCTACATCTACTGTTTCTACATTCTACATCTACTGTTTCTACATTCTACATCTACTGTTTCCACATTCTACATCTACTGTTTCTACATTCTGCATCTACTGTTTCCACATTCTGCATCTACTGTTTCTACATTCTACATCTACTGTTTCTACATTCTACATCTACTGTTTCTACATTCTACATCTACTGTTTCCACATTCTACATCTACTGTTTCTACATTCTACATCTACTGTTTCTACATTCTACATCTACTGTTTCCACATTCTACATCTACTGTTTCTACATTCTACATCTACTGTTTCCACATTCTACATCTACTGTTTCCACATTCTGCATCTACTGTTTCCACATTCTACATCTACTGTTTCTACATTCTGCATCTACTGTTTCTACATTCTACATCTACTGTTTCTACATCTACTGTTTCTACATTCTACATCTACTGTTTCTACATCTACTGTTTCTACATTCTACATCTACTGTTTCTACATTCTACATCTACTGTTTCTACATCTACTGTTTCTACATTCTACATCTACTGTTTCTACATCTACTGTTTCTACATTCTGCATCTACTGTTTCCACATTCTACAACTACTGTTTCTACATTCTGCATCTACTGTTTCTACATTCTGCATCTACTGTTTCTACATTCTACATCTGCATCTACTGTTTCCACATTCTACATCTACTGTTTCTACATTCTACATCTACTGTTTCTACATCTACTGTTTCTACATTCTGCATCTACTGTTTCTACATTCTGCATCTACTGTTTCTACATTCTACATCTACTGTTTCTACATCTACTGTTTCTACATTCTACATCTACTGTTTCTACATTCTGCATCTACTGTTTCTACATTCTACATCTACTGTTTCTACATCTACCGTTTCTACATTCTGCATCTACTGTTTCTGTTTCTACATCTACTGTTTCTACATTCTACATCTACTGTTTCTACATTCTGCATCTACTGTTTCTACATTCTGCATCTACCGTTTCTACATTCTGCATCTACCGTTTCTACATTCTACATCTACTGTTTCTACATTCTGCATCTACCGTTTCTACATTCTACATCTACCGTTTCTACATTCTGCATCTACTGTTTCTACATCTACTGTTTCTACATTCTACATCTACTGTTTCTACATTCTGCATCTACCGTTTCTACATTCTACATCTACCGTTTCTACATTCTGCATCTACTGTTTCTACATCTACTGTTTCTACATTCTACATCTACTGTTTCTACATTCTGCATCTACCGTTTCTACATCTACTGTTTCTACATTCTGCATCTACCGTTTCTACATTCTACATCTACCGTTTCTACATTCTGCATCTACTGTTTCTACATCTACTGTTTCTACATTCTACATCTACCGTTTCTACATTCTGCATCTACTGTTTCTACATCTACTGTTTCTACATTCTGCATCTACCATTTCTACATTCTGCATCTACTGTTTCTACATTCTACATCTACTGTGTCTATGGGCTGTACTTAAGGCAATCATTTTATTTGAGTAATAGATAACTTTGTGTAGGAATAACTAAACAAACCGACGCCGTATGTTCTGCAATTATAACATGACGTAATGTAAATAAAAAAGACCCATACTAAATGTCCCGGTGCAAACTGTGTAGTCTTGATTTTGTGTTTTCAAAAGTGTGAAAATAACGTTTTATTTTACGAAGAGGAAAGACCTCCTCCTCCTCCTCCTCTGCATGATTCAAACGATACTCCCCAGATCCCAGTGAGAGAGTTCCACGGCGGTGATCGTGGTGGCCTTCACATTAATGGAGAACACAGATTAATCCCTCAGCAGGGACCGTGTAATTGGTTGGCCCCTTTGGAGCATTCTGCACTGGGCATCGCGGAGCAGTTTATCAATCCGCTGTCCGGCAGCCAAGACAGATGGACTCCCATTTGGAGCGCGTTCAGAACCGTTTGTTTTTGTGTGAAACTCCCACAGGGACGAGTTAAGGGGTTTCCAAGCGATGCCAAAAGCCTCCCAGCTACAACAATAGCATCTGCGGTTTGGATCAGACGCGTAGGCGATATCGCCCGTTTAGAAATAAGACTGCGTTATAGCCATCGGACTGAGAGGTGGGAAGTAGTGGAGTACAAATACTTCGTTACTGCACTTAAGCACATTTGTCTGGTATCAGTACTTTACTCCACTACTTATTTTTCTGACGACATTTTACTTTGACTTCATACATTTTGAACACAAATACCTGTACTTTCTACTTCTTACATGTTGAACTCAAATACCTGTACTTTCTACTTCTTACATGTTGAACTCAAATACCTGTACTTTCTACTTCTTACATGTTGAACTCAAATACCTGTACTTTCTACTTCTCACATGTTGAACTCAAATACCTGTACTTTCTACTTCTTACATGTTGAACTTAAATACCTGTACTTTCTACTTCTTACATGTTGAACACAAATACCTGTACTTTCTACTTTTTACATGTTGAACTCAAATACCTGTACTTTCTACTTCTTACATGTTGAACTCAAATACCTGTACTTTCTACTTCTCACATGTTGAACCCAAATACCTGTACTTTCTACTTCTTTCATGTTGAACTCAAATACCTGTACTTTCTACTTCTTACATGTTGAACTCAAATACCTGTACTTTCTACTTCTTACATGTTGAACACAAATACCTGTACTTTCTACTTCTTACATGTTGAATTCAAATACCTGTACTTTCTACTTTTTACATGTTGAACTCAAATACCTGTACTTTCTACTTCTCTCATGTTGAACTCAAATACCTGTACTTTCTACTTCTTACATGTTGAACTCAAATACCTGTACTTTCTACTTCTTTCATGTTGAACTCAAATACCTGTACTTTCTACTTCTTACATGTTGAACTCAAATACCTGTACTTTCTACTTCTTACATGTTGAACTCAAATACCTGTACTTTCTACTTCTTACATGTTGAACTCAAATACCTGTACTTTCTACTTCTCACATGTTGAACCCAAATACCTGTACTTTCTACTTCTTTCATGTTGAACTCAAATACCTGTACTTTCTACTTCTTACATGTTGAACTCAAATACCTGTACTTTCTACTTCTTACATGTTGAACTCAAATACCTGTACTTTCTACTTCTTACATGTTGAACTCAAATACCTGTACTTTCTACTTCTTACATGTTGAACACAAATACCTGAACTTTCTACTTCTTACATGTTGAACTCAAATACCTGTACTTTCTACTTCTTACATGTTGAACTCAAATACCTGTACTTTCTACTTCTTACATTTTGAACACAAATACCTGTACTTTCTACTTCTTACATGTTGAACTCAAATACCTGTACTTTCTACTTTTTACATGTTGAACCCAAATACCTGTACTTTCTACTTCTTACATGTTGAACACAAATACCTGTACTTTCTACTTCTTACATTTTGAACTCAAATACCTGTACTTTCTACTTCTCACATGTTGAACTCAAATACCTGTACTTTCTACTTCTCACATGTTGAACCCAAATACCTGTACTTTCTACTTCTTACATGTTGAACTCAAATACCTGTACTTTCTACTTCTTACATGTTGAACTCAAATACCTGTACTTTCTACTTCTTACATGTTGAACTCAAATACCTGTACTTTCTACTTCTTACATGTTGAACTCAAATACCTGTACTTTCTACTTCTCACATGTTGAACTCAAATACCTGTACTTTCTACTTCTCTCATGTTGAACTCAAATACCTGTACTTTCTACTTCTCACATGTTGAACTCAAATACCTGTACTTTCTACTTCTCTCATTTCCCAAACAGCTGGTTCCTTTAGTCTGAATGTGTGTGGGTGCGTGGTCATTATTCTTTAGAGTCGTTGCGTGCCTATTGGTTGGAACACGATCCGTGTATCCATCACTTCCTGGTCTTCTCTAAAGAAGAGGGACCAATGGAAACATTGTCATGTTGCCGTTGGTCACCATGGAAACATTCATTAGCTAACAGTGACATTATTGTTCTATTGATATAAAGGGAGGTCAGGTACTCTTTAAAGCAGCTGCTAGTTATGGGTACTTTTTACTGAAGTACACTTCAAAGCCTCTTTACTTTTACTTGAGTAAAGAAGTTTAGTCAGCACTTCTACTTTCACCAGAGTATTGTTAAACACGAGTATCTGTACTTCTACTTGAGGAACGGATGTGTGTACTTGTACCCTCTCTGTCGAACAGCCAGTGCTTATTGTCTGAGGTTTAGAGAGGCTCAGCATCCAACTCAAATTATAGTCTGCACTGAAGGACACGGGGGAAGTTACGTCTTTTTTACTTTATTTACTTGCTTAATTATTGGCTTCACGTTTTTTTTAAGTCACACTGACAACTTCCTGTCAGAATACATTATTCCCAAAGTTACAAAGTAAATCGAATTGATCAAAAAACACATTACGGTTCCTAATGAATTATATAATCATTTTGAAGTTACTGTTTGACGCATATTTCTTTAAATAACATTGTAAAAAGTCAAAATATATAAAAAAAAAATAGATTTGCAACAATAAGTCGACTAATTTTGCGAAACAAAATACATAATAATTAAAGATGCTAAAAATATATAAAATATAAATGCTTTCTTAATTTTGTTTAAGTATTATTATGAGGTGTATCCCTCTAACCTGATTTCTCACACATAACTGTCCATAATTTATTATATAATCATTGTAAAGTTACTTTTTTATGCATATTTCATCGTAAAAAATCGTAAAAAATAATAAAAAAATATAAATAATGAATAAAAACTAGATAAGTCGACACATTTTTCAGAAAAATAATAGGCAACTATTTTAAAAATACATAATAATTAAAGTAAATCTATATATAAATACTTTCTTCAGCCTAACACTTTTTATTGCAAAATCAACTGCTCTTTTTTTGTGCCTTGTTACTCAGTAATCATTAGGTAATTATTAAAAAGTATTAGCAATGAGGTTTATCCCTCTAACCTCTTACTTCTACTGTACATACTGTATAAGTACCCAAAGCAGGTATATATGTATTTACTAAATAATTACACTGTTATTTGTGACCCGTAATCTAAAGTGGGAAATTGGTTTATTTGAGTAATAAAGAATTACGAGTAGGATTAGTTAAAGGGGACCTATCATGCAAAATGCACTTTGTGATGTCTTCTCTACATAAAGACGTGTCCCCGGTGTGTCGGGGAACTCACGCAGTGTCAGGAAATAAAACCCTCTCTCTTTTCCTCCGTACCCAAATCTCTAAAAACGGGGAACAACGGAGCTGATCCAGATTTGCGTCCGATATGACGTAACATCTGAAATGTGGACCCACGGGCCAATCAGAAACGTTGCTATCAGAAACAACGCCCGACTGTTTTGGACGTAATATGGTCGGTGTTTACATTAGCATCGCTAACGCTCAGAGCTAACCTGTGCTGGAGAGCATGTGTGTGAAGAAGCAGGAAGTAGAAAGGAACTCACCTTGTGGTGTAACCGGCAAGAGAGAAAGCCTTTGAGCTCCAGACTGTTTCAGATCCTTGATAATCCATGATATGGAGTTTCATCACGGCAGCATTTAGTTTAGACGGTAGCTGCCGGGTCCCGCATAAGCTCCGCCCCCTCCTTTTTAATTTGTATACATTTTTTTTTTTTTAAAGATTTATACCTAAAATCATCACTTTTGAAACAGGAAGTGAGGCGTGGCTAAAATGATCGGTTTGGTATTTTGAGCAAAACCCTAGACATGTTTTTGTGCCTACATATAGCATGATAGGTGACCTTTAAACGAAATGACGCTGTCCAACAGAAACAATGTAAATAAATAAAAAAGGGCCAGACTAAATTGTTAAGGAGCATAAAGTCTGACGTTGGTGTTTTGCAATCGTGTAAAATAATGTTTTATTACAGGAAGAGAAAAGAACGTAAAGTCCCTTCAGCTGGGACCACCCTCCACTTGTTGTTTAACACAGCTTTATTTCAGATGAATTAATTTTCAGTTCTATGCGGCCGTTCAAAAGCCGAACACGTATCAAGACTTCTCGTTACAGCCATCTACAATCCAATGCAAAACAAGTAAAATATAAAAACCACAAAAGCCACATTTCGTTTCATGTGTCATTAAATATATTCATTTGTGATAAACATAATATATTAGTATTACAAGACATTACACAACGATGGACACCGCTAAACAACATTTACAAGCCGATGTATACACAGATAATTATTCAGATATAATTCCTGGAGAGCAGACGTCTGGCAGCGTCCGTAAACTCTGGGACAGATGTGTCTAAGTGCGTTGTGGTTTTCAAATACATACAGTGTGATGCACATATGTATTTGTGTGTGTGTGTGTGTGTGTCTGTGTGTGTGTGTGGTCATAGTGAGAGTGTGTGTGTGTGTGTGTGAGTGGTCATAGTGTGTGTGTGTGTGTGAGAGGTCAGAGTGTGTGTGTGTGTGTGTGTGTGTGTGTGAGTGGTCATAGTGAGTGTGTGTGTGTGTGTGTGTGTGTGTGTGTGAGTGGTCATAGTGTGTGTGTGTGTGTGAGTGGTCATAGTGAGTGTGTGTGTGTGTGTGTGTGTGTGTGTGTGTGTGTGTGTGTGTGTGTGTGTGTGTGTGTGTGTGAGTGGTCATAGTGAGAGTGTGTGTGAGTGGTCATAGTGAGAGAGAGACTGTGTGTGTGTGTGTGTGTGTGTGTGTGAGGTCATAGTGAGAGAGAGTGTGTGTGTGTGTGTGTGTGTGTGTGTGGTCATAGTGAGAGAGTGTGTGTGTGTGTGTGTGTGTGTGTGTGTGTGTGTGTGTGTGTGTGTGTGTGTGTGTGTGTGTGTGTGTGTGTGTGAGTGGTCATAGTGAGAGAGTGTGTGTGTGTGTGTGTGTGTGTGTGGTCATAGTGAGAGAGAGAGAGTGTGTGTGTGTGTGTGTGTGTGTGTGTGAGTGGTCATAGTGAGAGTGTGTGTGTGTGTGTGTGTGTGTGTGTGTGTGTGTGTGTGTGTGAGTGAGTGAGAGTGGTCATAGTGTGTGTGTGTGTGTGTGTGTGTGTGTGTGGTCATAGTGTGTGTGTGTGTGTGTGTGAGTGGTCATAGTGTGTGTGTGTGTGTGTGTGTGTGTGTGTGTGTGTGTGTGTGTGTGGTCATAGTGGAGTGTGTGTTCCTCTGGGAGACATTCCTCTGTCATGTATTAAGTCTCTATTCTTTAGAATCAAAACTCTGGTTAAGTTCACATGGAGATAGATCTAGTTAATGTTTAACAAAATATAAAAGTAATACTATACAGCTATATAACACGGAGACGACGGCTCATGCCTTTCGCCCAGTACCAAGAAAGCGAAGTCCTCGAAGTCGCTCTGAGGAACATCTGTGATATCTTATTCATCGCTCCACGGGTTATTCCCACGACACTGAATACTGTTTACACGTGCACATAATCACCGTTAGCTATCAGGCAGCTACCGTCGGGGCGAGCATGCGTCATGGCAGCGGTTTGATATTATCTTCTCTTTAATATCTGTTTCTCACTTGCAAGTATTTGGGACATCCAACCTTTAGTCCTTTCTTAGAGAATACGTTTATTTCGTGTGTCAAGGCGTTCTCACTCTCAAGTCACATACGGTAGTTTGGTCACTCGCCGTGAAGCGTTGACCGCTAACCCGCGGGGGTACGAGACCAGCCGAGCGTCATATTTTAAATTCTGTCTGAAGAGAAGGTCAGGGATGGATGAATGGGTGCAGACATCATAAGGGTTTTTACCCAAAAGAAAGCAGTTGGATTCTGGAAGAAACCAAAAGTAAACATTGACTTATCTAAACGTTGGCTTTTAATCTGTGAATTATGCTGTATTGCGGTTTTAATAACTTTTAAATGTTATTTTATCTTGTTTTATCACCACTGTAAAGCGTCTTTGAGCACCTGGAAAAGCGCTTTGAAATGCAATGTATTATTATTATTATTGTTAACATGTAGAACTCAGGTCTAACTTCTACTACTTAGATATCTTTAGTTAAAAAATACATTACTTTCACTTTAGGGATTCCTGTTTGTGTTTCGTTTGACTACGAATTTCAACGCTTGTGAATTTAAACTTTTGTACTTTAGTTCGTATGTCACAAACTCAAATTACACACATATCTTGAGTTACAATAAACCCCAAAAGTCAACGTTGAAGTATTCTGACGTCGTTTACATCCTTAAAATACTTATTTTACGAACACAACTTAAATTATGTAAACACCAGGTTGTTTGTCCAGGCGCTTCTGTTGCACTCGACTCGTTTTAGCTTTTTTAAACGTAACTAACTCTTAAGTAACGTAACATAATAATCGTTTTAACAAAAGCATCAAACCAGGTAGTTTCGTCACCTTAAAGGTGGGGTAGGTAAGTTTCAGAAACCGGCTCGAGATACACTTTTTGTTATATTCCATGGAATGCTCTGAACATCCCGATAGCAATGAATATCTGAAGTGCTTTGACAAAAATCCATTAAAAAATGTCATCTGTAGAAGCCGTGATATGTAAAAAGCACGACCATGGATTGGATGGCCTACCTGCCTGTCAGCCTTCCATCGGGGCACAAACTGATCTCGTGCCCTCATTGGTCATGTGTGTGTTGGGGGAGGGGCTCTGTGAGGAAGTAGCAGATTTTCTCCGGTTGTGTATTTTCAAATTCTAGCGATCTCGAGCCGGTTTCTCAAACTTACCTACCCCACCTTTAACCTAAAGGAGTCATACGAGAACTTAAATGAAGCTATGCAACTCAACTGTACGTCACTTAGGTCCCGTACGTAATTTAACTTGCGTACGTAACGTTAGGTCAACAACATGTCTTAGTCTTTTATACGGGGTGAGCGGGGTGACCAAGCTAGCGTATTGTAGGAGTGAGAACATCTTAACACACTGGACCAGGGTTGTTGCTGTGGATCAGATCAGCTTTGTTGCATCACATGGGATGTTTTTGTTTTTGGATGGCACTCTGAAAACGTGAACATATCTCATATGTTCTAAAACTCTGACTAAGTAAAAATAAGTGCATGGTTGACACGTCTACTCTACATCTAGCTGACGCTACGGCATCGTCTACTAAAAATAATGTCTATGTATGCACATATGGTTACTTTACATTGCAGAGGTCACAACCACAACATACTGTTGACATATCGAAAAGCGCGGGGCTTCAACTGTAATATGAAATGCGATCGTCATACAGAATAAAACAGAGGATCAATATGGCATTTTAGTTTCACTGAGGTAACAATCACATATAGGCAAGTAGCTCTCGAGCAAGGTGGCACGTATTACGGTTTTTTTTTTCTGTATCCAAAGCTGGGCATCTTATCAGACTCGAGTGGAACCCCTCACATGAAACATCTCTTCCTTTAACTCGATAATGCTTTAAACAGCACAGTGGAAATAGATCCTCTTAAAATACTAAAGGGTGATACAGTAGATGCTCCTGAATACAACGGAAACTTTGAAAGACAATGGCATCATGGGTAAAATAGTCAGGGTGTGACATATCTGTAGGTGCAAACTCTGCAATTACACAACAACACAAACCTTGAAAGACAAACAGAAACTGTAGCACGAGCTCCTTCACAAAAAGTTCAACAAAAAAACGACTAATCTCATCGCTCCAACTCAGAGCAGCAGCACTCAGTCTTTCCTCCGTCTCTCGTCACCTGTCTTTCCATCTTTTGTTCTTCCAGTTTTTCATCCATCCTCTCCTCTTCCTTGAATACAGCGGTGCAGTGATGATGTCTTTTTGTCGGCCGAACCGGAACGCAAGGGTTCCCTCGACAAGAAGCTAATGGGATTTCTCCATGTGATTTTGTATTATTGCGGAAAATAAGATCTGTGGCAAACACACGTTTATGATACCTGCACGTTTTGTTCAGCAGGGTAATCTCCACGTTAATATTAACACCACTTTTTTGAAGTAAAAAGCTAATGTTGGGCCATCACTACAGCTCGGTCACATGACTTCACTTCACCACCGCTAAGCTAAAGGTGGCTAATGTTGGGCTATAAAGGAACTACAGCTCGGTCACATGACTTCACCGCACCACCGCTAAGCTAAAGGTGGCTAACGTTGGGCTATAAAGGAACTACAGCACGGTCACATGACTTCACGTCACCACCGCTAAGCTAAAGGCGGCTAACGTTGGGCTATAAAGGAACTACAGCACGGTCACATGACTTCACCTCACCACCGCTAAGCTAAAGGTGGCTAACGTTGGGCTATAAAGGAACTACAGCACGGTCACATGACTTCACCTCACCACCGCTAAGCTAAAGGTGGCTAACGTTGGGCTATAAAGGAACTACAGCACGGTCACATGACTTCACGTCACCACCGCTAAGCTAAAGGTGGCTAACGTTGGGCTATAAAGGAACTACAGCACGGTCACATGACTTCACCTCACCACCGCTAAGCTAAAGGTGGCTAATGTTGGGCTATAAAGGAACTACAGCACGGTCACATGACTTCACGTCACCACCGCTAAGCTAAAGGCGGCTAACGTTGGGCTATAAAGGAACTACAGCACGGTCACATGACTTCACCTCACCACCGCTAAGCTAAAGGCGGCTAATGTTGGGCGTGATGTCGTTGAGTTGTCTCATTTAGACACTTTAAATCCACCAGTGGGGTATTTACTGACGTATATATGTCGTAGAACAAAATGTTAAAATCTCTTCAGCGAGTGTTAACCACAGGTCTTATTTCAGGCGAACAACCAAAAACACATTCAAAAAAACCGTTGACTTCCAGACAAGGGAACCGTGTGTGATATAAATGCAAACTCTGATCCGGGGGTTTTAGGACTCAGTCCTGCAGCTCTCTACTCGTCCCAGTGGAGACGTTGTTTCTCCTCCACCATACTACTCCCTTTTCCTCTCGAGTAACTCTTAGCACTTCCCCCTCTTGTCGCGCTGTTGGAACTTCCTCAGCCGGCGGCCCCACAGATCTTTCCACGGGATCAGAAGGCTTCCCTTATCGGCCACGACGCCGCTCTGCCCGGGGGAATCGTCGTCGTCCGTTCCCAGGAGCAGGTACTTCCTCCCGGGCTTTATCTTGGGACATTTGCAGGCGACATCTTTGGCTCTTACCCACAGCAGCTGATCCCCGCGGCGGATACGATTATCGCCCTGTTTGTAGACGGATATAATGTTGACGGTGAACTTCCACCACTCGCCCGCCTTGTCTCCTTTGAGGACGTGAACTTGGACCGCTGGGGGAAGAGATGAGAAAGATAGGGTTAAATCAACAACAATAACAACAACTGGGTTTTAGCATAAATTAGTGATACCTAACCAACATCAGAATAACGAAGTTTAGGAACTGCTGGCATAAACTACACCAGCCAACACAGTTATAGGATGTTGTATAAAAGCTCTAATAAAATTGCAGATACAAATGCGATGCAGATATTCACGACTGCCTCCCCTCATCTCTGACCTATGACCCTTTGTTGATGTTCTCCTAAGCTTACTCCCTATTACAGCCACAGTTGCCATAGCAACACCCAAGTGAAGGGCAGAGACGTTTTTTGTCCTGAGTTTGAGGGGGATATTGGCTTCTTTATTGGAAACATAAATATATATTTTTATAGAACAATGGCACATCTGCTAACAATATATAAATTCTGAAGCTTTCCAATTGGTCTATAAAGCGTTAAGCTGGATTCAGAACATTGACAACCTCGGGCTAAACCTGGTAACCATTGGACTGCGCCACTTGTACCAGATATTTCCATAGCAGGAAATGAGTAAAGCTCCGTTTTGCAGAAGCTCCCCTGCAGACGAAGCAGCCATTACTCGGAGCTAATATGAGCTTGAAGTGAAGTGCTTTACCCCGTGGGTTTGGATAGGAATGTGCCTTAAGTGGGGACGAGGGGGGTTCTCTTACAATTGGGGGAATTAATCGAATCTGGAAAAGATTGAATGACCCGACGGGAACACAATCAGTTGGATGTGTCACAACATCTTATAGTTTCATATTTACCTCTCCCAAGTATTTCATTTATGGTTTGTTTTTAAAGAAGGTTTACAGACCTACTAGATTCAGGTGTATATCAGTATGTAGTGTCTCTACTTTAAAGAGTCCTCTCCTGCTGATGTTCAGGTGTATATCAGTACGTAGTGTCTCTACTTTAAAGAGTCCTCTCCTGCTGATGTTCAGGTGTATATCAGTACGTAGTGTCTCTACTTTAAAGAGTCCTCTCCTGCTGATGTTCAGGTGTATATCAGTACGTAGTGTCTCTACTTTAAAGAGTCCTCTCTTGCTGATGTTCAGGTGTATATCAGTATGTAGTGTCTCTACTTTAAAGAGTCCTCTCCTGCTGATGTTCAGGTGTATATCAGTACGTAGTGTCTCTACTTTAAAGAGTCCTCTCCTGCTGATGTTCAGGTGTATATCAGTATGTAGTGTCTCTACTTTAAAGAGTCCTCTCCTGCTGATGTTCAGGTTGATATCAGTACGTAGTGTCTCTACTTTAAAGAGTCCTCTCTTGCTGATGTTCAGGTGTATATCAGTATGTAGTGTCTCTACTTTAAAGAGTCCTCTCCAGCTGATGTTCAGGTGTATATCAGTATGTAGTGTCTCTACTTTAAAGAGTCCTCTCCTGCTGATGTTCAGGTGTATATCAGTATGTAGTGTCTCTACTTTAAAGAGTCCTCTCCTGCTGGTGTTCAGGTGTATATCAGTATGTAGTGTCTCTACTTTAAAGAGTCCTCTCCTGCTGATGTTCAGGTGTATATCAGTATGTAGTGTCTTTACTTTAAAGAGTCCTCTCCTGCTGATGTTCAGGTTGATATCAGTATGTAGTGTCTCTACTTTAAAGAGTCCTCTCCTGCTGATGTTCAGGTGTATATCAGTATGTAGTGTCTCTACTTTAAAGAGTCCTCTCCTGCTGATGTCCAGGTGTATATCAGTATGTAGTGTCTCTACTTTAAAGAGTCCTCTCCTCCTGATGTTCAGGTTGATATCAGCATGTAGTGTCTCTACTTTAAAGAGTCCTCTCCTCCTGATGTTCAGGTTGATATCAGCATGTAGTGTCTTTACTTTAAAGAGTCCTCTCCTGCTGATGTCCAGGTGTATATCAGTATGTAGTGTCTCTACTTTAAAGAGTCCTCTCCTGCTGATGTTCAGGTTGATATCAGCATGTAGTGTCTTTACTTTAAAGAGTCCTCTCCTGCTGATGTCCAGGTGTATATCAGTATGTAGTGTCTCTACTTTAAAGAGTCCTCTCCTGCTGATGTTCAGGTGTATATCAGTATGTAGTGTCTTTACTTTAAAGAGTCCTCTCCTGCTGATGTTCAGGTTGATATCAGTATGTAGTGTCTCTACTTTAAAGAGTCCTCTCCTGCTGATGTTCAGGTGTATATCAGTATGTAGTGTCTCTACTTTAAAGAGTCCTCTCCTGCTGATGTCCAGGTGTATATCAGTATGTAGTGTCTCTACTTTAAAGAGTCCTCTCCTCCTGATGTTCAGGTTGATATCAGCATGTAGTGTCTCTACTTTAAAGAGTCCTCTCCTCCTGATGTTCAGGT
Source organism: Chaenocephalus aceratus (assembly GCA_023974075.1). NCBI lineage: Eukaryota > Metazoa > Chordata > Actinopteri > Perciformes > Channichthyidae > Chaenocephalus > Chaenocephalus aceratus. Next base: position 84,244 of record JAMFTG010000356.1, on the reverse strand, counting down.
GTATATCAGTATGTAGTGTCTCTACTTTAAAGAGTCCTCTCCTGCTGATGTCCAGGTGTATATCAGTATGTAGTGTCTCTACTTTAAAGAGTCCTCTCCTCCTGATGTTCAGGTTGATATCAGCATGTAGTGTCTTTACTTTAAAGAGTCCTCTCCTGCTGGTGTTCAGGTGTATATCAGTATGTAGTGTCTCTACTTTAAAGAGTCCTCTCCTGCTGATGTCCAGTAGGCAGGCTGGCCTTTTCTTCGCCTCTGAGCACGATCACTGTCCGTGTTCATCATGGCCGCCAACGCTGAGAGACCGAGCGGTGTGTGTGTCGATGGCAAACTGCACACAACTTCAGAAGAAAGAAGGTTTGTTGGTCTGAGTGGAGCGGCTCTCACAGCCCTGCCATTCACCGCAGCCCTCTCCTTCATCCAGACGCATAAAGGGTGTGTGAGGGGGGGGGGGGGGGAGGGGCCACTATTTGTCTTCCCAGCTACAGAAAAAGTTCCAGGAGAATCGGGATGTGTTTCCGACCTCATGAGCCATCCGGGTTCTGCTCCCAGAGCCGCGTCCAACTCCCAGCGTGAGAATCCGCCCGGAGATAGCGCTCTCAAGTCGAGGACACTCGCTCGCAGCGTCCAAACTCTCGAGTGTGTTCTCCGTCTGTGTTCAAACACACACAGATCCACACACCTCCTGCCTTTTGGTTTGAGACGGAGAGAGAGCGCCGGGTCGCACGAAGCGCTGTTTGGGGAGACAGTGGGGAGACGGGAGCGAGGCTCAGACACACTCGCTATTGCAGGAAAATATTTGCCTTCAACTCTTCTAAGGTTAAACTCCAAGAGAAGTGAATATGCTAATTTGCAAAGAATGGAAGTGAATGTGAGCTATTCCTCTATTACAGGGGTGTAAAACTCAAATTCATCACATTCGCATTATGGCTGCACTCAAAGGGCCGGTTGTAACTTTAAGACTATATAAAAATACATATAATATTTAACATATATAAAATAATGTATTATATTACATTATTGCTCTGCATTGGATTATTATCGGATAGGGTAATACCTTCATAATTAACTATGTCTGAAAGCAGAAGTCTAGGGCGAAGTCTCTTCAATGTGAATGTCACAAAATGATTTAAAAAGAAAAGCCACATTCTGGAAAGAAAGTCAAAATCAAAAAAGAAAAGTGACATTTTGAAAAAAAAAGTGACATTTAAAAAAAGAAAAGTCAAATTCTGAGAGAAAAGTCAAATTTCAGATGCATTGTGGGACATGTAGTTTATGGGCAACGTGCCTCTGTAAAGTAGCATGTAACCGTATAATAAAATCATATTTTTTGCAAGCTCTTGTGGGGCCACGTAAAATGAAGTCGCGGGCCGGATTTGGCCCCCGGACCTTGGGTTTGACACCCTATTAGCTACTGAGGAAATGTGCTCTCTTTTCTGATGGTCAGATGTAACATCGATACCTCTCTCATCGATGTGCGGCAGTCAGTAAGCTCAGCACAGAGACTGAAGACAGCGGGTTCACACTGACTGAAGTGTTGGGACTGGTCCGATCCCACAGAGATAGTTTCCTCGACTCGCTTACCGCGTCCAAACGGCCTCTCTTTCTCTCGCCGGGTCAAACGACCTTTCACTAACCGCTGTGGGTGTTTGGTGAGACAGCGGGAGAGAGGAGATGATCCTTCGGCACACAATGGCTGCCGGCGGAGCCTCGCTGCCGGCCAAGCCTCCAGCTGGGTTCGTCCTCTGAGGGCGGTGTGCAGCAGCTTGACACCAACAAGCGAGGCTAATGAAATTAGAGCTCGCTTAATTACCGCTGAGGCCCCTCTGTCCCCTCTGGTTATCAGGGAGTGAATGATCAGGGACCTGCTACCCTCGGGTGAGCCGAAAGAAGTCTGGCTCTGCCTTTGAGCCCTCTCCCGGGGCGTCGGTAAACACCAGGCGCTTTGATTCATTGTGTCCCGGTGTGTGTGTGTGTGTGTGTGTGTGTGCGGAGGAGGGTGTCAGGAGAGAATATAATCCCTTTGTATCCTCCGTCTCCGTAGCTACGCTAGTGATGAAAAACAAAAATTGAATACACAAAACATATTTCTTTCTCTCCGGGGTGGCAATCCGTCACCGTCTGCCTAATTTAGCACCTGTTTGCACCCCGAGGAATGCCGGGTGCCGCAGGTGTTTACACAGAGGGCCTCTTCCCGTGACCCCGCAGCAGAACAGAGGGGGAACCCCACAAAGAGGAGGCGACGGGCCTGAGAAGTGAATTAGGACGAGGCGGAGGACACGCACGCTGAGGGAAGACGTTTGTCTCTCTCTCAGCAGGGCTACAGAAGCACGGCTGATTTTAATGGAACGCCGTGTCAGGGTGAAGCGTGTTCCACACACACTGGGCAGACACACAAGTCGTCTTTCCCTAGACACGCTCTCAGAGTCTCAAAGTACCGTATGACTTTATATTTACCTGTGCCAAGGCGGTTGTGTTTTAGGTTCAGTTGTTTCGCTCTCTTGTGCGCGAGTGTTTCAGGGGTGACGAAAGAAGCTAATCGATTCTTTTCTTTTGTTAACATGTGTTGCCGTGACCGGTCTGCGCTTTCTTTTGGCTGTGTAACTATATTTTATATATATGCCTGTGCCAGCGAGGTTACGTTTATGTTGTTCTTCTGTTAAGCAAGTTTACTGAACAAACAGCTGGCCCCATTTCGAGGAAACGTCATGAAATACTGGGCGAATAAAAGACTTTTTGGAGCACATGTGAATCACGGGGCAGATGCACAAAGCACGAAGAGAGACCTTGGGAGGAGGTCCTCGATATGATACAATATCTTATGATTTTATATTTACCTCCGCCAAGGAAGTTATGATTCTGATTCAGTTTCTTTGTTCTCTTGTCGAGCAGGTTTTTGGAAAAAGACTGCTGGCCCTATTTTGATGAGACGTAGTGAAGTATGGGCCGAGAAAGAACCCACTACGTTTAGGAGAAAAGCTTAATCACAAGCCGAGCGATTCCTCTGGGTTTTCTTTCACACACATTTTTAAGACTTTTTAATTCTCAAATTGCACCACTTAGACTAACTTGTGAATGCAAAAACAACCAAATTAAACCATATGAAGTGATTTCTAAATATGAATACACAGTTGACTACATTCATTTTTCTCCCAGTGAAATTGGCACGGGACTTGTTTTTAAAAACCAGGAATCATTGGAATCCGAACGCCACCCGACCCGAGCCGTGGTGGTTGAAGCCCTTTTGAAATCATAGAATCCAAAGTGCTTCTCATTTGATCCATGTTAGTTGTGGAACATGGAAACCTCAACTCCCATAACAAGTTGAACGTTCTCCAGGAGTTCCAACGCAGATGTTTACCATGAAATACAATTGCACGACATCGTTGTTACGGCGCAACTCGTCCAGGACAATGCACCCGTTTGCTTGAATGCGTAAGTATATTTGTAACACACATTATACGGAGGGGAATCAAAAGTTGGCGGACTTCTTGCCAATAAATCATGTCGTAGTAAACATCTGGAACAGACTCTCAGAAACCTGCAGGTCCGCTGCAACTCGGACTACTTTCAAATCCAGGCTGAAGACTTTTCTTTTTATCGCTGCTTTTAATTGAACTATTCATATCTTAGACGGCACTGTAACTTTTATCCATGTATTTTTTCTTTTTATGTTTATTTTATTAGATTTTATTTTTAATAACTGATTTGAAATGCCATTTTCTTAATGTCTTTCGTTTTTTTTTTTTTTTTTTTTGTAAAGCACTTTGAATTGCCTTGTGTTGAAAAGTGCTATATAAATAAACTTGCCTTGCCTCGCCTCGCCTCGCCTTGCCTAGCCTCGCCTAGCCTAGCCTAGCCTAGCCTTGCCTCGCCTCGCCTTGCCTAGCCTAGCCTAGCCTAGCCTAGCCTCGCCTAGCCTTGCCTTGCCTTGCCTCGCCTAGCCTAGCCTAGCCTAGCCTTGCCTAGCCTAGCCTTGCCTTGCCTTGCCTTGCCTCGCCTTGCCTAGTAACTTGAAAACCCTCTGATTTCTGTTTCCAGGTGTCCATGCATTTCTTTAACACACTTGTACTACACCTGATCAAACACAAAGTGCATTTCCTTCTTACTTGTTTGGGTTGTGGTCCTCAAAGAACAGAGGAGGGACCCTCCCTGACAAACAGGCGAAAGGTCTGAGGAATGAATTGGGCGGAGGGAAATCTTGCTCAGCGATGATGTCCGCCTCATCTGCTTCCAGAAAGCAGCACGAACCGCCCGCTTCGCTCGAACCAGCTGGTTTATGGACGCAGAGCTCGACGATTACGATTTAAATCATAGAAATATGAAAAAGGGCGGGCGTTTGGCTTCCTTGCAAAATGCTACAAATGGCCTGAATTATTGTCCACTCAACTCTAAAGGGGCAATAAAATAAACCTGGCTGATGTTCAGTTGGATGCTGTTGAAAGCCTAAAAAGGGTTACGATTATTTTTGAACGAGAAACAAGTTCATCTGGAAGAAATCCACATCAGGGAAGCTGGAAGTGTTGGAGCAGAACGAATGGCGCTGGGCTTTCTATTTGCAGAACTCTCGGATGTATGTAATGGTTGACTACGCGGTAGAAACCTGAGATGACATCCCGCGTGACTTTGGATCTGCTTCAGAGGCTCGTCTCTGTGGATCCCCCAGTTACAGATAAGCCATTATGTTGAGACGATTAATGAGGCGTAACATCCAAACGGCAGCGGGTCATGTGGAGCAGGGGGATAGTGAAATTAAGAAAAGGACTCCACAGGTATGACACGCTTCTACGAGTTTCAGTTTCATCAATCATTAAAACGTATTTTTGTTCCAAGTTGATTTGTGGCTGTTTTTGCTCTGTTCTGGTCGTACCAGCTTTTTAATATATCATTTTCGACCCGGTGATATGATGTTTATTTACCTGGCACCGCATTGTTAGATGTATTTCAGCTGAAGCACGTTGCCTCATTGACAACGTGACGTGGTCGCTGTGTGTTTTGGCTTCTTCTCTCAGCGGGGGATTTGCTCTGAAACGTCTAAAAGCCAAATGCCTCGGGCTGACTGAGGCCCAGCGGATCCAGTTTACTGTTCCTGTTCTGCAGGGTCTGGAACAGGGGCGACGCTTTTATGACTGACCGTAGAAGAAGTGGCGCAGGGCGGGAGAAGTAGAAGCCGTTACTCAAAAAAATTGTTTAGGTACAGTGGATAAAGCGACTTTTGCTTTCCTACGAATATCCCACCAAAGAAGTTATTCTTCTCAATTGGAATACTTCGCTTTGTAAACTGCCATGTCGTCTTCAAACATTAAGTGTTGACTCGGCGTTTTGGGACACAGCATCGGTTAAGTTTAGCCACAGATTGTGGTTAGGGTTCAAATCGGTTTGGAAGTTTAATAACTACGGAAGTTACGTAATAACTACGTCTATGTCCATCCATCTTCTCCGCGTATCCGTGGTCGGGTCTCGGGGGTATCAGTTCCAGCAGAGAGCCCCAAACGTCCCTTTCCCCTCATCAAGCAGCTCTGACTGGGGGGTCCCAAGGCGCCCCCAGGCCAGAAGAGATATAATCCCTCCACCTGGTCGTAGGTCTACCCCTCGGTCTCTTCCCAGCTGGACGTGTCTGGAACACTTCCCTAGGGAGGCGCCCAGGTGGCATCCTAACCAGGTGCCCGAACCACCTCAACTGGCTCCTTTCGACGTGAAGGTCTACATACGTCTACGTTGTCCCACCTATCTAAAAATAGACCCTTAATTAAAAGCCCAGTTTTCCTGCAGACAGTGTGTAGGGATCGGACTTTGCTTTGTGTTCGAGGAAGCCCACAGCAGCGTGTAAGGATATGCTCTCGGATCAAGCGGACGCCTGACCTCTGACCTCTGGCTGACGTCTGGCAGCTCTCACATCATTGGACTCACTCACCGTAGTCTTTTTTACAGTACTTCTTCATGGTGATCTTCAGCTTCCCCTTGGACGCCTTGCAGTGCGAGTCGCAGTCTGCAGAGAAGGGGACAAAGGGACAGAGTTAGACATCAAATCACTTTCAAGGGTATTGAGGTTATTTCCGGTACCTGTCCGAAAGTTTCACCTTCTGTCACTTGATTTATTTTGAATTTTCTACTTTTTGAATCTGTTACTTCTTGGGTGTGTCCCCTCTTCTTCATGTCTCTTCTACATCAACATGTGTCCCCTCTTCTTCATGTCTCTTCTACATCAACATGTGTCCCCTCTTCTCCATGTCTCTTCTACATCAACATGTGTCCCATCTTCTTCATGTCTCTTCTACATCAACATGTGTCCCCTCTTCTTCATGTCTCTTCTACATCAACATGTGTCCCCTCTTCTTCATGTCTCTTCTACATCAACATGTGTCCCCTCTTCTTCATGTCTCTTCTACATCAACATGTGTCCCCTCTTCTCCATGTCTCTTCTACATCAACATGTGTCCCCTCTTCTTCATGTCTCTTCTACATCAACATGTGTCCCCTCTTCTTCATGTCTCTTCTACATCAACATGTGTCCCCTCTTCTCCATGTCTCTTCTACATCAACATGTGTCCCCTCTTCTTCATGTCTCTTCTACATCAACATGTGTCCCCTCTTCTTCATGTCTCTTCTACATCAACATGTGTCCCCTCTTCTCCATGTCTCTTCTACATCAACATGTGTCCCATCTTCTTCATGTCTCTTCTACATCAACATGTGTCCCCTCTTCTTCATGTCTCTTCTACATCAACACGTGTCCCCTCTTCTCCATGTCTCTTCTACATCAACATGTGTCCCCTCTTCTTCGTGTCTCTTCTACATCAATATGTGTCCCCTCTTCTTCATGTCTCTTCTACATCAACATGTGTCCCCTCTTCTCATGTCTCTTCTACATCAACATGTGTCCCCTCTTCTTCGTGTCTCTTCTACATCAATATGTGTCCCCTCTTCTTCATGTCTCTTCTACATCAACATGTGTCCCCTCTTCTTCATGTCTCTTCTACATCAACATGTGTCCCCTCTTCTTTATGTCTCTTCTACATCAACATGTGTCCCCTCTTCTCCATGTCTCTTCTACATCAACATGTGTCCCCTCTTCTTCATGTCTCTTCTACATCAACATGTGTCCCCTTCTTCTTCATGTCTCTTCTACATCAACATGTGTCCCCTCTTCTCCATGTCTCTTCTACATCAACATGTGTCCCCTCTTCTTCATGTCTCTTCTACATCAACATGTGTCCCCTCTTCTTCTTGTCTCCTCTACATCAACATGTGTCCCCTCTTCTTCTTGTCTCCTCTACATCAACATGTGTCCCTCTTCTTCTTGTCTCCTCTACATCAACATGTGTCCCCTCTTCCTCACGTCTCGTGGGGAGGGGCTCCTTATCTTCATCTAAAGTGACAGACAGAGAATCAGCACTTTGGAAACAGGGCTGAAACAGAGGGGATTATGGGTAATGGCTATTATGGCGTGATGGCCGTAGATCATAAAACATTCCCAGTGAGAGGAAACAGTGGGTGAGCATCCTCCCAGCTGGACGGCTGCCTCCAAAGAGCCTCTGTGTGATGCCTACAGCTCACACAGATCCTCCTGTGTCTGCTAACACGCTCTCACTGCCCCCCCGCCCGTCCTTTCCAGTCTCGTCAGTGTCCCGGCACGCATTGAGTGACCTTCAGAGGTCAGGCGGCACAAAAGGAGGTCGCAGGGGGAAATTAGCAACTATCTTTTTTAGGAGCATCCGAGCGTCTGAAGGGCGAGAGAGGGAATCCTCCAACGCCGGGCGAGGCTAAATGTCGAGCAGCTCGAAGATTTGTTTTCACTTTCCGTAACTTCGATTTGAAATGTCTCGCTTCCTGCACGTGTCGCTTCACGGGGTTTCAGAAGGGTCGGGTTCTCAGCTTCTTATAAGCAGGTTACTTGATATACTTATGATTTACAGAAGCACGTTGGCCATAAACTACATGTCCCACAATGCATCTCAAATTAGACTTTTTTTCCCAGAATTTGACTTTTTTTTTTAAATGTAACTTTTTTTAAATGTCACTTCTGTTTTTTACTTTTTTTCCAGCTTTTCTTTTTAAATAATTGTGTGACATTCTCACTGAAGAGAATTGCAATTATTTGCCCCAGACTTCTGCTTTCAGACGTAGTTAACTATGAAGTTATTACCCTATCAGATAATAATCCAATGCAGAGGCAATAATGTAATATAATACATTATTTTATATATATATTTATATATAAGTTACAACCGGCCCTTTGAGTGCAGCCATAATGCTGATGTGGCCCGCGATTACATTGAGTTTGACACTCCTGGTCTAGACTGAAATGTTGACCTGTGTCAAAGGGGGCCACATCAGCGTTATGGTTGCACTCAAAGGGCCGGTTGTAACTTTAAGACGATATAAATATTAAATATATATTCCAGTTGGTGACTCTTAGGACCTCAGACCCAGAGCCTGGGTGCGGGTCCAGGTTCCTGCCGTGCGGACTGAGGCTGGAGAAAGGAGTCTTTTTCATTCTGGTCCTTGGTCTTGGAATGACCTTCAATCACGCCTCAAGCTGAGGGCACTTGTCTCAGTAGCCTGTTTTAAATTGAAGATGTCTGAAGTCCTTACCCCCAGCTGCTCTTGCAGTAATAAGTAGCTCCTTTCTTACTGTCCTAGTGTGCTCGATGTTGGGACACCTTTTCGTCTTTTGTTTTCTTAGTTGTGTTCTCTGTATTTTATATGTCTGTGTTCTGTGTAACGCTGCTGCCTTCTTGGCCAGGTCAGCATTGCAAATGAGATTCTATCTCAATGCTTTTATCTGGTTAAATAAATAAAAAAATAAAAAAAATATATATATATATTAAATAATGTATTATATTATAGGCTTTGCATTGGATTATTATGGGATAGGGTAATGACTTCATAATTAACTACGTCTCAAAGCAGAAGTCTAGGGCAAATAATAGAAAGCAAATATTCCACAATTACATCAACACTTTTGAAAGAACATCCATAACATTAATCTGTTTGCAACTTATATATATATGAATATTCAAATGACTTGTATACTGTATAGACTATTCCACACAATTTATATTATATTTTATTTTATTTACTTGCACTATTATCTGTTTTATTGTGTTGCTCTGTGGGAGGAGCCTGTGACCCAAGATGTCATGACTACACTGTAGTTATGTGCACATGACAATAAAAGCCTTGAAACTTGAATTGTATTATTAATAATAATAATAATAATAATAGATTTATTTAGTTAGCGCTTTTACAGGTGCTCAAAGACGCTTCACAGATATAGTGAAAAGAAAGGAACAACAAATAAATATATAGTTAAAGTCAAATAATACAAAAACAACCTCACATTAAAAGCCAGTATTGTATATTATATTCTTTGCAAGGCCACACAAAACGAAAGTCGCGGGCCGGATTTGGCCCTCGGGCCTTGAGTTGGACACCCCTGGTCTGATGTAATGTCTGAGAGTGAATCCTGGGACGCTGGTGGAGGCTAAATGTCTTCTGACCCCCGAGGGGAATCTCACCGGCTGCGTCTATCTGCGTTTTCATCCCACAACATATGAATATGACAGTCGCTTCGTAGAGTTTCTTTTTAAGTTGAAAGCTGTTTGGTTTTTTGTCAGAATATTCTGTTTGCCCAAGTCAGCTGTACATGTTTCGTTGTCTTTAAACATCCAGTCGCACGGAGCAACGTTGATGCAAAGTGGAGTTGGAAAAACGATAGAGGCGGATCTGCCAAAGGACTTCATCAATGCTGTCCTCGTGTCGATCAATCAATCAATCAAAATGTATTTATACAGCCCATCACCCATTTTACATTTGTCTCGGGGGCAGTGGCGGCCGGCCCATAGGGGCGCTAGGGGCGCCGCCCCACCTCTTCCCACATACAGAAAAAAAAAAAAAAAAAACATTTAAAAAAAATAATATTTTTTAATTTTATTTTTAATAAACAAGGTAAATATTATATAATTGGTATCAGTAAAATGTATAATCTAAAATAAAATCTCGTTTAAAATTGTGTTACGACGATGTCTAAAGTTACTGATAAGTCACATGTGTCCTGCCTGGCCTTGCCCATGTGTCATTACCTTTATATCTACAGTCTATGGTCATTACCCTCTCTCGTCTGGGCGGTAAGAGAGGAGCCCTCAACCAGTGCAGCAGCAGCCACGAGCAGCTGACTGTTGCTATCTGTAAACTATGATGCCGAAACATAATTTCAGCCAATCGGCGTCGTCAAATCTGATGATCACCGGGCGCCAATGTCAGCACCTGGTCCAGTCTGTGAGTAGTTTGGACACTAGTGACTCGTATGCGGTGGGGTGACGCAGTACGGCAGTAGTTGATGAGGATGGCTTCTTCTGCAGGTGGAGTCTCCGGACCTCGGTCCCCGCACAATTCCGTTCAAGAGCTAATCTCCAATCCTTTCGAAAGGAGAAGTTTGGGAGATAAACTGTTGCTTAAAGACCTTGGACCGGACCAACCCGATTTGTACATATCGCAGCAAGCTCGTGAAAAAGACAAAACGTATCAACGAGGCTTCTCACGTAGCTGGTACACCAGAAAGGCATGGCTAGCTGGATGCAAACAGGTAAATGCTATCTTTTGTTTCCCATGCTTGCTCTTCAAACAGCCGGGGACAGATACGATCTGTTCAGAAACTAGACAAAAGTTAAACAAGTACAAACCACAGACTGTCTGTGTCATGGAGAATACAGTCGCTGGTTTATTTATGTCTGTAGGCCGTTGTTGTGAGTGTGGACGGTCGGAGCATATATAACGTTAGCTTAGCCGATCTCCATTCAGAAAACACGCATTTTAAAAGGTGTTTCTCTGCCGTCTGTCTGCAGACTTGTCAAAGCGTTAATTCATGGTTTTTACTAACCGGTATCAGGATGTTGTTACTTCGGCATCATTTAGAACGTGTATTACAATTAAATCACGGTCAAATATGTTCATCTTGTTGTAGTTGTAGCCACCTTGCCAGCGATTCTCTCTAGTTTAGCATACTCAGCCCGACTCAGCCCGGTTGTTCCTGGCCCTAGAACCACGATTTTATGGGGCCAGAAAAACTGTGAATTAGGACCCGCTAGCCGGTACTAGGCCAAGTGGAGACGCAACCAAAAACGGGCCCCGCACGGCTCGGCACGCTTAAAGCGAGCTACCCACTGCAGTGGAAACGCGCCATTACATCACCAGAAGTCCTAATTTAAGGGGTAATTTCTCCCAACAAAAAATGTTTTACTCACTATAACAACAGCCCCACCAAAAATATTTTCCACCAGCCGCCACTGCTCGGGGGGCTTTCCAGCTAACCGAATACAATACGTATAATGTCACTGCGCCAGGTGTTATTTGTAATGACGGAGGTGTTGGTGGGACCAGAGCACACACTGAAACTGAAATAATTAGTTCCCTCCACTTCCAGAAAGTTATCACTCACAGAGACATGAAGAAGAGGGGACACATGTTGATGTAGAAGAGACATGAAGAAGAGGGGACACATGTTGATGTAGAAGAGACATGAAGAAGAGGGGACACATGTTGATGTAGAAGAGACATGAAGAAGAGGGGACACATGTTGATGTAGAAGAGACATGAAGAAGAGGGGACACATGTTGATGTAGAAGAGACACGAAGAAGAGGGGACACATGTTGATGTAGATGAGACATGAAGAAGAGGGGACACATGTTGATGTAGAAGAGACATGGAGAAGAGGGGACACATGTTGATGTAGAAGAGGCATGGAGAAGAGGGGACATATGTTGATGTAGAAGAGGCATGGAGAAGAGGGGACACATGTTGATGTAGAAGAGGCATGGAGAAGAGGGGACACGTTTGATGGAGAAGAGGCATGGAGAAGAGGGACACATGTTGATGTAGAAGAGGCATGGAGAAGAGGGGACACGTGTTGATGTAGAAGAGACGTGAAGAAGGGGGGACACGTGCTGATGTAGAAGAGACGTGAAGAAGGGGGGGACACGTGCTGATGTAGAAGAGACGTGAAGAAGGGGGGACACGTGCTGATGTAGAAGAGACGTGAAGAAGAGGGGACACGTGTTGATGTAGAAGAGACGTGAAGAAGAGGGGACACGTGTTGATGTAGAAGAGACGTGAAGAAGAGGGGACACATGTTGATGTAGAAGAGACGTGGGAGAAGAGGGGACACATGTTGATGTAGAAGAGACGTGAAGAAGAGGGGACACATGTTGATGTAGAAGAGACGTGAGAAGAGGGGACACATTTGATGTAGACGTAGAGAGGGGACACATGTTGATGTAGAAGAGACATGAAGAAGAGGGACACATGTTGATGTAGAAGAGACATGAAGAAGAGGGGACACATGTTGATGTAGAAGAGACATGAAGAAGAGGGGACGCATGTTGATGTAGAAGAGACATGAAGAAGAGGGGACGCATGTTGATGTAGAGGAGACATGAAGAAGAGGGGACGCATGTTGATGTAGAAGAGACATGGAGAAGAGGGGAGACGCATGTTGATGTAGAAGAGACATGGAGAAGAGGGGGACACATGTTGATGTAGAGGAGACGTGAAGAAGAGGGGACACATGTTGATGTAGAAGAGACGTGAAGAAGAGGGGACACATGTTGATGTAGAAGAGACGTGGAGAAGAGGGGACACATGTTGATGTAGAAGAGACGTGAAGAAGAGGGGACACATGTTGATGTAGAAGAGACATGAAGAAGAGGGGACACATGTTGATGTAGAAGAGACATGGAGAAGAGGGGACACATGTTGATGTAGAAGAGACATGAAGAAGAGGGGACACATGTTGATGTAGAAGAAGACATGAAGAAGAGGGGACACATGTTGATGTAGAAGAGACATGAAGAAGAGGGGACACACGTTGATGTAGAAGAGACATGAAGAAGAGGGGACACACGTGATGTAGAAGAGACATGAAGAAGAGGGGACACACGTTGATGTAGAAGAGACATGAAGAAGAGGGGACACACGTTGATGTAGAAGAGACATGAAGAAGAGGGGACACATGTTGATGTAGAGGAGACATGAAGAGAGGAGGACACATGTTGATGTAGAAGAGACATGAAGAAGAGGGACACATGTTGATGTAGAGAGACATGAAGAAGAGGGGACACATGGTGATGTAGAAGAGACATGAAGAAGAGGGGACACATGGTGATGTAGAAGAGACATGAAGAAGAGGGGACACATGTTGATGTAGAAGAGACATGAAGAAGAGGGGACACATGTTGATGTAGAAGAGACATGAAGAAGAGGGGACACATGTTGATGTAGAAGAGACATGAAGAAGAGGGGACACATGTTGATGTAGAGAGACATGAAGAAGAGGGGACACATGTTGATGTAGAGAGACATGAAGAAGAGGGGACACATGGTGATGTAGAAGAGACATGGAGAAGAGGGGACACATGTTGATGTAGAAGAGACGTGAAGAAGAGGGGACACATGTTGATGTAGAAGAGACATGAAGAAGAGGGGACACATGTTGATGTAGAAGAGACATTAAGAAGAGGGGACACATGTTGATGTAGAAGAGACGTGAAGAAGAGGGGACACATGTTGATGTAGAAGAGACATGAAGAAGAGGGGACACATGTTGATGTAGAAGAGACATGAAGAAGAGGGGACACATGTTGATGTAGAAGAGACATGAAGAAGAGGGGACACATGTTGATGTAGAAGAGACATGAAGAAGAGGGGACACATGTTGATGTAGAAGAGACATGAAGAAGAGGGACACATGTTGATGTAGAAGAGACATGAAGAAGAGGGACGCATGTTGATGTAGAAGAGACATGGAGAAGAGGGGACGCATGTTGATGTAGAAGAGACATGGAGAAGAGGGGACACATGTTGATGTAGAGGAGACGTGAAGAAGAGGGGACACATGTTGATGTAGAAGAGACGTGAAGAAGAGGGGACACATGTTGATGTAGAAGAGACGTGGAGAAGAGGGGACACATGTTGATGTAGAAGAGACGTGAAGAAGAGGGGACACATGTTGATGTAGAAGAGACATGAAGAAGAGGGGACACATGTTGATGTAGAAGAGACATGGAGAAGAGGGGACACATGTTGATGTAGAAGAGACATGAAGAAGAGGGGACACATGTTGATGTAGAAGAGACATGAAGAAGAGGGGACACATGTTGATGTAGAAGAGACATGAAGAAGAGGGGACACACGTTGATGTAGAAGAGACATGAAGAAGAGGGGACACACGGTGATGTAGAAGAGACATGAAGAAGAGGGGACACACGTTGATGTAGAAGAGACATGAAGAAGAGGGGACACACGTTGATGTAGAAGAGACATGAAGAAGAGGGGACACATGTTGATGTAGAGGAGACATGAAGAAGAGAGGACACATGTTGATGTAGAAGAGACATGAAGAAGAGGGGACACATGTTGATGTAGAAGAGACATGAAGAAGAGGGGACACATGGTGATGTAGAAGAGACATGAAGAAGAGGGGACACATGGTGATGTAGAAGAGACATGAAGAAGAGGGGACACATGTTGATGTAGAAGAGACATGAAGAAGAGGGGACACATGTTGATGTAGAAGAGACATGAAGAAGAGGGGACACATGTTGATGTAGAAGAGACATGAAGAAGAGGGGACACATGTTGATGTAGAGAGACATGAAGAAGAGGGGACACATGTTGATGTAGAGAGACATGAAGAAGAGGGGACACATGGTGATGTAGAAGAGACATGGAGAAGAGGGGACACATGTTGATGTAGAAGAGACGTGAAGAAGAGGGGACACATGTTGATGTAGAAGAGACATGAAGAAGAGGGGACACATGTTGATGTAGAAGAGACATGAAGAAGAGGGGACACATGTTGATGTAGAAGAGACGTGAAGAAGAGGGGACACATGTTGATGTAGAAGAGACATGAAGAAGAGGGGACACATGTTGATGTAGAAGAGACATGAAGAAGAGGGGACACATGTTGATGTAGAAGAGACATGAAGAAGAGGGGACACATGTTGATGTAGAAGAGACATGAAGAAGAGGGGACACATGTTGATGTAGAAGAGACATGAAGAAGAGGGGACACATGTTGATGTAGAAGAGACATGAAGAAGAGGGGACACATGTTGATGTAGAAGAGACATGAAGAAGAGGGGACACATGTTGATGTAGAAGAGACATGGAGAAGAGGGGACACATGTTGATGTAGAAGAGACATGGAGAAGAGGGGACACATGTTGATGTAGAGGAGACATGGAGGATTTTGCATAATAGTGGACCTTTAATGGCTGCCGTCCCCCTGGTGTTTGTGATGACGGAGGTGGTGTTGGGACAAGAAGACAAACTCAAATTGAAATAATTCGTTCCCTCCACTTTCTGACACAAATTGGAACCAGATCATCTCTGAGTGTCGCCCCCCCCCCCCCCCCCCCCCCCCCTCACACTCTGCCTCTCCCAAAGCAATAAGCCTCTTCTGGGTAGGGGTGGGGGGGGTGGGAAAGCTGTGCAGAGAGAGAGAGGACCTTTCAGTGCGCCTGAATATGGACAAACTTCATTATTTCTCCCAGCCCTCTGTCCGTCTCCCCCTTTCTTCCCCATTATACTCCGTGTGAATGAGGTTGCCTGGGTAATGATTGAGGAAGAAAAAAACGCCCCCCCCCCTCCTCCTCCTCTCAAAAAAAAAGGCGGCTCAGGACGTGGGACGAGGATCCGATCCATGTATGTGTTTTAGAGAAAAGCATTTCTGCAGGAATGCCTGAAGTAAGAAAAGCGGAAATCCCAAAGTAAATGAATTTGAGGACGAGTCCATATCGAGTCGCCTGATCTCCATGTAAATGAAGTGCAGGGGGGGGGGGGGGGGGGGGGCTTTATCTCCCCCCACCACTACTTTACTACACCTCCCTTTATCTGCGATCTGTAAACATTACCGGCTACTTCAATATTTTCAATGGTCACTTTTAAAAAAAAGATATTGCTTCTACATCAACATTACTGTCTGTTGTTGTTTTTATTTATTTTAACCATGGTGTACTTATTTCTTATTGTTTTTCTTGTGTTTTGTTTTTAATTATTTTTACCGTGTGCATACTTTTTTATACAGTTATATACTGCAATGGTTGATTTATCTGTTTACTTATTTTGTTGTTGTTGTTGTTATTGATAACATTTGCATACTTTTTTATAATATTGAAGTATACTTTGTTTACTGAATCTGCACAATACTCTTGTTGTTATAATACTGTAACTTTAACTTTGTTTCCACTTTAAATTATAATATAACAGACTTCCAGAGGTGTAAAGTAACTAAGTACATTTACTCAAGTTCTGTACTTAAGTACAATTTTGAGGTACTTGTACTTTACTTGAGTATTTCCATTGTATGCTACCTTGTACTTTTACTCCACTACATGTAGAGGAACATTTTGAATGCAGGACTTTTACTGTAACAGAGTATTCCTACACTCTGGTACTTCTACTTTTACTCAAGTACAAGACCTGTACTTCTACTTGTACTCAAGTACAAGACCTGTACTTCTACTTGTACTCAAGTACAAGATCTGAGTACTTCTACTTTTACTCAAGTACAAGATCTGAGTACTTCTACTTTTACTCAAGTACAAGATCTGAGTGCTTCTACTTTTACTCAAGTACAAGATCTGAGTACTTCTACTTTTACTCAAGTACAATACCTGAGTACTTCTACTTTTACTTAAGTACAAGATATGAGTACTTCTACTTTGACTCAAGTACAAGATCTGAGTACTTCTACTTTTACTCAAGTACAATATCTGAGTACTTCTACTTTTACTCAAGTACAAGATCTGAGTTCTTCTACTTTTACTCAAGTACAAGATCTGAGTACTTCTACTTTTACTCAAGTACAATATCTGAGTACTTCTACTTTTACTCAAGTACAAGATCTGAGTACTTCTACTTTTACTCAAGTACAATATCTGAGTACTTCTACTTTTACTCAAGTACAATACCTGAGTACTTCTACTTTTACTCAAGTACAACATCTGAATACTTCTACTTTTACTCAAGAACAGGATCTGAGTACTTCTACTTTTACTCAAGTACAAGACCTGTACTTCTACCACCGCAGATTTCAGTTCGTCATTCTTTTTTATATATTCATTGTACACATTTTTCAATTTGTATTGTTTCTTCTGTATATCTAAATTTGTCGTACATGCCTTGTTAATGCTAAATCGTTTTTTTGTTTTTACAATGCTTATATTTTTTACAACTTATTTTCTTATGTCTTTTCTGTATTCACCATCATATACCAACGCAACTTTCTTTTTTGTTTTAACGTACAGTACCTGGTATTAAACGTGATTCTGATTCTGTATATTTCCCCGCTGCGGGTCGAATAAAGAGATTCTGATTCTGACCATTAGCCATTACACCCACAGCTCTCATTAAGGGCCGATCTCCCGCCGAGAGGACAAACACCTCCTTTGTGCGTCTCTTCGGGGTCTCGGGGGACCACACTGCTGCTAATTTGCAGGGTGTGGAGTTTCTGACAGGAATCCAAACTCCACACAGCCTCGCCGGCACTATAGTAGGAAGTGGGACCCAGAAGAAAGCTGAATGAAGTCAGTGGCGCCGCTCTCATTAGATGCTGATTGATGATCGGAAGTGACTCAACTAAACCTGAATCATGGTGTAAACTACTCAAATGACTTTAATTTAATAAATACTTAAACATCTAAGGTAACAGGTTTACACACTGTACATTACATTGTATTTAAAGCCAACATTAAAATAAGTGGTGCAGGGATGACTTTATTTTTTGTAGGCTGACTTAGAAGATAGCATCGCAAGGGCTCCTTCAACAAAGTAAAGTGGTTTTAATAATGACATATTTCTGTGGTCTGACCCGGAAGTCCAATTGGATTTTACCTTTGGATTACTGCAGGAAATAATCTCTGTGTCAAACAAACGTTTATGATACTGACACGTTTTGTTCAGCAGGATAATCGCCACATTTTAACATCACTTTGTGATTTCTGATGTAAAAAGCTAACATTAGGCGATAAAGGAACTACAGCACGGTCACATGACTTCACGTCACCACCGCTAAGCTAAAGGTGGCTAATGTTGGGCTATAAAGGAACTACAGCACGGTCACATGACTTCACGTCACCACCGCTAAGCTAAAGGTGGCTAATGTTGGGCTATAAAGGAACTACAGCACGGTCACATGACTTCACGTCACCACCGCTAAGCTAAAGGAGGCTAATGTTGGGCTATAAAGGAACTACAGCACGGTCACATGACTTCACGTCACCACCGCTAAGCTAAAGGTGGCTAATGTTGGGCTATAAAGGAACTACAGCACGGTCACATGACTTCACGTCACCACCGCTAAGCTAAAGGAGGCTAATGTTGGGCTATAAAGGAACTACAGCACGGTCACATGACTTCACGTCACCACCGCTAAGCTAAAGGAGGCTAATGTTGGGCTATAAAGGAACTACAGCACGGTCACATGACTTCACGTCACCACCGCTAAGCTAAAAGTGGCTAATGTTGGGCTATAAAGGAACTACAGAACGGTCACATGACTTCACGTCACCACCGCTAAGCTAAAGGCGGCTAATGTTGGGCTATAAAGGAACTACAGCACGGTCACATTACTTCACGTCACCACCGCTAAGCTAAAGGTGGCTAACGTTGGGCTATAAAGGAACTACAGCACGGTCACATTACTTCACGTCACCACCGCTAAGCTAAAGGTGGCTAACGTTGGGCTATAAAGGAACTACAGCACGGTCACATTACTTCACGTCACCACTGCTAAGCTAAAGGTGGCTAATGTTGGGCTATAAAGGAACTACAGAAGCTGCAGGTCGATATTTTAGAATACAGGCTGGAATACAAGCTGGAATACCGGCTGGGAATACAGGCTGGAATACAAGCTGGAATACCGGCTGGGAATACCAGCTGGAATACAAACTGGGAATACAGGCTGGAATACAAGCTGGGAATACAGGCTGGAATACAAGCTGGAATACCGGCTGAGAATACAAGCTGGAATACCGGCTGGGAATACAGGCTGGAATACCGGCTGGGTATACAGGCTGGGAATACAGGCTGGGAATACAGGCTGGGTATACAGGCTGGGAATACAGGCTGGGTATACAGGCTGGGAATATAGGCTGGAATACAGGCTGGGATACAAGCTGGAATACCAGCTGGGTATACAGGCTGGAATACAAGCTGGAATACCGGCTGGGAATACAGGCTGGAATACAAGCTGGAATACAGGCTGGAATACAAACTGGAATACCGGCTGGGAATACAGGCTGGAATACCGGCTGGGAATACCGGCTGACAATACAGGCTGGAATACAGGCTGGAATACAGGCTGGAATACCGGCTGACAATACAGGCTGGAATACAGGCTGGGAATATAGGCTGGAATACCGGCTGACAATACAGGCTGGAATACAGGCTGGGAATATAGGCTGGAATACAGGCTGGGATACAAGCTGGAATACCAGCTGGGTATACAGGCTGGAATACAAGCTGGAATACAGGCTGGAATACAAGCTGGAATACAGGCTGGAATACAAACTGGAATACCGGCTGGGAATACAGGCTGGAATACCGGCTGGGAATACCGGCTGACAATACAGGCTGGAATACAGGCTGGAATACAGGCTGGAATACCGGCTGACAATACAGGCTGGAATACAGGCTGGGAATATAGGCTGGAATACCGGCTGACAATACAGGCTGGAATACAGGCTGGGAATATAGGCTGGAATACAGGCTGGGAATATAGGCTGGAATACAGGCTGGAATACAGGCGGTAAAGGGAGAACTGGAAAAAGGTGTGTTTAGTGCAGGAGTGAGACTATGAAGGGATGGAAAAACATGTGTGTGCTAGAAATGCACGCTTAGTTACATTCATGACGAGGCGATGACTTCCTGCACACGACAGTAAAGTTCCTTGGATAATTAATTGGATTTAAAGGTCACCAATTATGCAAAATCCACTTTTTCATGTCTTTTCTACGTCAACACGTGTCCCCTCTTCTTCACGTCTCGTTATCAATATTACATCACAACAGAGCATCAAAATATGACTTTAATCCAGAAGATTTAGTTGTATAATCAGTTGTTTTGCTCACCTGACGGCTCCTCGTAGCTGGTGTAAGACGCTGTCGGGGATGCAACTGGGATCTCTGCGACAAAAAGAGGAAAACATTTTTACTTTGTGATCACATTGCATTGCAAACAGAATAAAACATATGTAATTGAAAAATATACGTAGCTCAATTTCCTGGTTATTCTCCCAAGAGCAGAATTTGAATGTCAAAAACCTCTGTTAGGTATTTTAATGGGATGATTTTGACATGTAGATTCGCTGAATAAAGTGTAAAAAGATGATGAGATTTTCTATTATTCCCTTCTGATTGTAATTGAAGAGAGCCAAGCTGTAGCTGGCAGGGAGTTAGACATCACAAAAGTGTTATATCACTATTAAAACCCAAAGACATCACGTATATTCTTCAAAAAAAGGCATTTCCTCCAACTTCTACACCACATTTGTTACCTTCCATACGAAAAGAAAGATAAATCCTTTTCCAGGTTTATCGCTGTGGATTCAGGCCAAACAAGTCCATCGTGTCCAATTTCCAAACACGACTTTATCAGAAATGTCATCCCCAGTTACACAGTGGACAATTTGTGTACATGTCCACCGAGACATCAGTGTTATCTTATCTGTCCGTGGCAGCCAGCTCGAAGCTAAAGAAGCTACCAGCGACACATCTCTGTTTCTGGCAGGCATTTGGCGTTTATTGCCGAGGGCCTGGAATCTGCAGGCGGCAGATACGGCCAATAAACATATCAGCCATCGTTCCCTTGGACTTGTTCTGGGGATTTATCGTGAGACGATGTTGAAGGGCCATGTTAGGAAAGCACTAATGGTCTGTTTATCCAGGGCTCTGCTTTAAACGAGCCAAATATCTATCCAAAATATCTTAGAAATAACACAAGGTGGTGATGAATCCATGCGTAACAAGCAGACGCTGCCCTTTTCAGGTCCTGGGCTTTATTCTGAGGGTTTGATAATAGCAGTTCGAGTATTAAAGGTCACCTATTAATGCAAAATCCACTTTTTCATGCTGCAATGATCTGTTTGGTGTGTCAGCCAATCAGAGACAGGCTCTGGATATATCTGAGAGCTGTAATATATTGATGAAGAACAGTATAATAGGAGACCTTTAAAGCTTGGCTAAAGTTAGGGTCAAACCACCCTGTTCCATTTTAATTGTATTGGGTCCATTAACTTCCTCTGCTGACCAATAGCTAACTCTCTTGACACACAGTTGACCTTTGAGGGACATGTGAGACACAGTCCAATTGAGTTAGCTATTAAAAAAAAAAATAGCGGCACCTTTAACCTTTATTTAACATCCGTTATTAGAATATGAACTGCTCGTCAAAAGAAGAAGACTCTCTCCTTAGACCCTCTGTCCTCAGACCCTCTGTCCTTAGACCCTCTGTCCTCACTCAGACCCTCTGTCCTTAGACCCTCTGTCCTTAGACCCTCTGTCCTCAGACCCTCTGTCTTTAGACCCTCTGTCCTTAGACCCTCTGTCCTTAGACCCTCTGTCCTCAGACCCTCTGTCCTCAGACCCTCTGTCCTTAGACCCTCTGTCCTTAGACCCTCTGTCCTCAGACCCTCTGTCTTTAGACCCTCTGTTCTTAGACCCTCTGTCCTCAGACCCTCTGTCCTTAGACCCTCTGTCCTCAGACCCTCTGTCCTTAGACCCTCTGTCCTTAGACCCTCTGTCCTCAGACCCTCTGTCCTCAGACCCTCTGTCCTTAGACCCTCTGTCCTTAGACCCTCTGTCCTTAGACCCTCTGTCCTCAGACCCTCTGTCCTTAGCCCCTCTGTCCTCAGACCCTCTGTCCTTAGACCCTCTGTCCTTAGACCCTCTGTCCTTAGACCCTCTGTCCTCAGACCCTCTGTCCTCAGACCCTCTGTCCTTAGACCCTCTGTCCTTAGACCCTCTGTCCTCAGACCCTCTGTCCTCAGACCCTCTGTCCTTAGACCCTCTGACCTCAGACCCTCTGTCCTTAGACCCTCACATCGTACAAGGAAACACTTCCGGAGAAAACCCACAGTTAAAGGGAACATGGAGAAACCTCAGGAGAGCAACAGAGGAGGGATCCCTCTCCCAGGACGGACAGACGTGCAATAGATGCCGTGTGTAAATCGAAGAGATAATACATTTGCAACATATGTATTTCATTCATGTTCTTACTCAAAAGCTTTTCATTGGTTGTTGATAATGGTGTTTTGATGATGATGATGATGATGATGGGGTCAGAGTATTTAAGCTGGACTGTGAGATTTGCCATTTACGGTATTCTGCATCAATCCATCGTAAGGGATCCTTGACCGTCCCTGTTCATGGAGGAAGCGTATCAGCTGTGTCCCCAGCATCCTTTGTAAAACATAGACTTCTTAAGAGTAGAAACTTCTAAACAAAAGAGGACATTGTTGCTGACTGGAGTCACGAGTACACAAACTGTACGTCTGTGAATACACTGGGGGAACTAACTAACTGTTAGCTATTAAGCTAAACCAATTAGCGTGCAGATTTTGTGTCTCAATTTGGATAACTTAGTACGCTGCCATTTGAACATTTGCACGGTGTGTGAAATTTGACCGTGAAGTGACAATATCAGCTATTAGCTAGCATTCTACCTAGAATCATTATCGGTTGTGGTTGCAAATCATTACAGACTGATCAATTAACCTTAGTTGACCCCTTAGTAAAGTGGTTTGTGTATTCAATTGTGAAAAAATACGACATGTATAACTTTTGTTGGTACGGTGCCGAGCAACCGCAATCTTCTGTTAGGTAGCCAAGATGGCCAACGTCGAGGCTGAGGAGTATAATTCTCATTAATTAATTATATATATGTCACTGTAACTTTAAATGTATCAGTTCTAAGCTCGTATATTTGTTCTTTTCCTACCAGAAGGGGAATACGTGTGCATTTCCACCACAAGGAGTTTCAAACCGTTTCAAACTCGATGTTTCTGACGGCCATTGGGTGTGAAGGTGGTAAAAGTAGACCTTACTGATGCAGGGTGCGATGGGGGAGCGGCTCTGCTGGTAGCCTTTAGCACAGCGGTTACAGGTGATCCCCGTCACTCCGTCCTTGCAGGGACACTGTCCTGTCGTCTGGTTACACGTCTTCCCTGCTGCTCCCACTGGATGGCAATCACATGCTATCGAGGAACACAAGCGGGAGAGGAGCACCAAGTTAGATTGTACCATGGATGAATAAGAGAACTAGATACAGTGTTCAGAGATGGTACAAGTACACACATCCTTTACTCAAGTAGAAGTATGGATACTCGTGTTTAAAAATACTCTGGTGAAAGTAGAAGTACTGACTAAACTTCTTTACTCAAGTAAAAGAGGCTTTGAAGTGTACTTCAGTAAAAAGTACTCATAGCTAGCAGCTGTTTTAAAGAGTACCTGACCTCCCTTTATATCAATAGAACAATAATGTCATTGTTAGCTAATGAATGTTTCCATGGTGACCAACGGCAACATGACAACGTTTCCATTGGTCCCTCTTCTTTAGAGAAGACCAGGAAGTGATGGATACACGGATCGTGTTCCAACCAATAGGCACGCAGTGACTCTAAAGAATAATGACCACGCACCAAACACACATTCAGACTAAAGGAACCAGCTGTTTGGGAAATGAGAGAAGTAGAAAGTACAAGTATTTGAGTTCAACATGTAAGAAGTAGAAAGTACAAGTATTTGAGTTCAACATGTGAGAAGTAGAAAGTACAGGTATTTGAGTTCAACATGTAGGAAGTAGAAAGTACAGGTATTTGAGTTCAACATGTAATAAGAAGAAAGTACAGGTATTTGTGTTCAACATGTAAGAAGTAGAAAGTACAGGTATTTGAGTTCAACATGTAAGAAGTAGAAAGTACAGGTATTTGAGTTCAACATGTGAGAAGTAGAAAGTACAGGTATTTGAGTTCAACATGTAAGAAGTAGAAAGTACAGGTATTTGAGTTCAACATGTGAGAAGTAGAAAGTACAGGTATTTGAGTTCAACATGTAAGAAGTAGAAAGTACAGGTATTTGAGTTCAACATGTGAGAAGTAGAAAGTACAAGTATTTGAGTTCAACATGTAAGAAGTAGAAAGTACAGGTATTTGAGTTTCAACATGTAAGAAGTAGAAAGTACAGGTATTTGAGTTCAACATGTGAGAAGTAGAAAGTACAGGTATTTGAGTTCAACATGTAAGAAGTAGAAAGTACAGGTATTTGTGTTCACATGTGAGAAGTAGAAAGTACAGGTATTTGAGTTCAACATGTGAGAAGTAGAAGTACAGGTATTTGTGTTCAACTTGTAAGAAGTAGAAAGTACAGGTATTTGTGTTCACATGTGAGAAGTAGAAAGTACAGGTATTTGAGTTCAACATGTGAGAAGTAGAAAGTACAGGTATTTGAGTTCAACTTGTAAGAAGTAGAAAGTACAGGTATTTGAGTTCAACATGTAAGAAGTAGAAAGTACAGGTATTTGTGTTCAACTTGTAAGAAGTAGAAAGTACAGGTATTTGAGTTCAACATGTGAGAAGTAGAAAGTACAGGTATTTGGGTTCAACATGTAAGAAGTAGAAAGTACAGGTATTTGTGTTCAACTTGTAAGAAGTAGAAAGTACAGGTATTTGTGTTCAACATGTAAGAAGTAGAAAGTACAGGTATTTGAGTTCAACATGAGAGAAGTAGAAAGTACAGGTATTTGAGTTCAACATGTGAGAAGTAGAAAGTACAGGTATTTGTGTTCAAAATGTAAGAAGTAGAAAGTACAGGTATTTGGGTTAAACATGTAAGAAGTAGAAAGTACAGGTATTTGAGTTCAACATGTGAGAAGTAGAAAGTACAGGTATTTGAGTTCAACATGTGAGAAGTAGAAAGTACAGGTATTTGAGTTCAACATGTGAGAAGTAGGAAGTACAGGTATTTGGGTTCAACATGTGAGAAGTAGAAAGTACAGGTATTTGAGTTCAACATGTGAGAAGTAGAAAGTACAGGTATTTGTGTTCAACATGTAAGAAGTAGAAAGTACAGGTATTTGTGTTCAACTTGTAAGAAGTAGAAAGTACAGGTATTTGTGTTCAACTTGTAAGAAGTAGAACATTCAGGTATTTGTGTTCAACATGTAAGAAGTAGAAAGTACAGGTATTTGAGTTCAACATGTAAGAAGTAGAAAGTACAGGTATTTGGGTTCAACATGTAAGAAGTAGAAAGTACAGGTATTTGTGTTCAACATGTAAGAAGTAGAAAGTACAGGTATTTGAGTTCAACATGTGAGAAGTAGAAAGTACAGGTATTTGTGTTCAAAATGTAAGAGTAGAAAGTACAGGTATTTGGGTTAAACATGTAAGAAGTAGAAAGTACAGGTATTTGAGTTCAACATGTGAGAAGTAGAAAGTACAGGTATTTGAGTTCAACATGTGAGAAGTAGAAAGTACAGGTATTTGAGTTCAACATGTGAGAAGTAGGAAGTACAGGTATTTGGGTTCAACATGTGAGAAGTAGAAAGTACAGGTATTTGAGTTCAACATGTGAGAAGTAGAAAGTACAGGTATTTGTGTTCAACATGTAAGAAGTAGAAAGTACAGGTATTTGTGTTCAACTTGTAAGAAGTAGAAAGTACAGGTATTTGTGTTCAACTTGTAAGAAGTAGAACATTCAGGTATTTGTGTTCAACATGTAAGAAGTAGAAAGTACAGGTATTTGAGTTCAACATGTAAGAAGTAGAAAGTACAGGTATTTGGGTTCAACATGTAAGAAGTAGAAAGTACAGGTATTTGTGTTCAACATGTAAGAAGTAGAAAGTACAGGTATTTGAGTTCAACATGTGAGAAGAAGAAAGTACAGGTATTTGGGTTCAACATGTAAGAAGTAGAAAGTACAGGTATTTGAGTTCAACATGTAAGAAGTAGAAAGTACAGGTATTTGGGTTCAACATGTAAGAAGTAGAAAGTACAGGTATTTGAGTTCAACATGTAAGAAGTAGAAAGTACAGGTATTTGAGTTCAACATGTAAGAAGTAGAAAGTACAGGTATTTGAGTTCAACATGTAAGAAGTAGAAAGTACAGGTATTTGAGTTCAACATGTAAGAAGTAGAAAGTACAGGTATTTGGGTTCAACATGTGAGAAGTAGAAAGTACAGGTATTTGAGTTCAAAATGTAAAAAGTAAAAGTAATAAGTAGTGGAGGAAAGTACTGAAACCAGAAACATTTACTTAAGTAGAGTAACGAAGTATTTGTACTGCATGACTTCCCACCTCTGCCAGTGTCGGAGGTGAAGACCCTTTTATTAATGTGAAGTTGCTCAGTGTGCATAAAGCCAAAATAGGCTGACAAAACCATCAGATCTTCCTCCTCCATGGGGCCCAAACAGGACTCTTATACACGCCACCACTGCACAAACACACACGCATGTTGTGACTGATACTGTGCTGAGTGAGGTTGAAGTAATACAATTTATCAAGTTATTTACCCTGATGCCTCCAAAAGCGGCTCTAATGAAGGCTCTCGTCGTCATTATGGGTGGAGGGAGGCAGAGTAATTTGATTGAGGTTGTATGTTGGTGCGGGGCCCAGTTCCCCATCTGTGAGGGTCTGGAAGGAAATCAGAGGCTGCTCTAATGTGAAGGATTTTTATTGAATGCAATATGTAGAGTCAGCAGAGGGCAGGGCACAGACATAGCTAGCTAGTAAGGGCACTAGTTTTCTCTTTTTTAAAGAGGACATATTCTGTTCCTTTCCAGGTTCATATCTGTATGTAGTGTCTCTACTTTAAAGAGTCCTCTCCTGCTGATGTTCAGGTGTATATCAGTATGTAGTGCCTCTACTTTAAAGAGTCCTCTCCTGCTGATGTTCAGGTGTATATCAGTATGTAGTGTCTCTACTTTAAAGAGTCCTCTCCTGCTGATGTTCAGGTGTATATCAGTATGTAGTGTCTCTACTTTAAAGAGTCCTCTCCTGCTGATGTTCAGGTGTATATCAGTATGTAGTGTCTCTACTTTAAATAGTCCTCTCCTGCTGATGTTCAGGTGTATATCAGTATGTAGTGTCTCTACTTTAAAGAGTCCTCTCCTGCTGATGTCCAGGTGTATATCAGTATGTAGTGTCTCTACTTTAAAGAGTCCTCTCCTGCTGATGTTCAGGTGTATATCAGTGTGTAGTGTCTCTACTTTAAAGAGTCCTCTCCTGCTGATGTTCAGGTGTATATCAGTGTGTAGTGTCTCTACTTTAAAGAGTCCTCTCCTGCTGATGTTCAGGTGTATATCAGTATGTAGTGTCTCTACTTTAAAGAGTCCTCTCCTGCTGATGTTCAGGTGTATATCAGTGTGTAGTGTCTCTACTTTAAAGAGTCCTCTCCTCTGATGTTCAGGTGTATATCAGTATGTAGTGTCTCTACTTTAAAGAGTCCTCTCCTGCTGATGTTCAGGTGTATATCAGTGTGTAGTGTCTCTACTTTAAAGAGTCCTCTCCTGCTGATGTTCAGGTGTATATCAGTATGTAGTGTCTCTACTTTAAAGAGTCCTCTCCTGCTGATGTTCAGGTGTATATCAGTATGTAGTGTCTCTACTTTAAAGAGTCCTCTCCTGCTGATGTCCAGGTGTATATCAGTATGTAGTGTCTCTACTTTAAAGAGTCCTCTCCTGCTGATGTTCAGGTGTATATCAGTGTGTAGTGTCTCTACTTTAAAGAGTCCTCTCCTGCTGATGTTCAGGTGTATATCAGTGTGTAGTGTCTCTACTTTAAAGAGTCCTCTCCTGCTGATGTTCAGGTGTATATCAGTATGTAGTGTCTCTACTTTAAAGAGTCCTCTCCTGCTGATTGTTCAGGTGTATATCAGTATGTAGTGTCTCTACTTTAAAGAGTCCTCTCCTGCTGATGTCCAGGTGTATATCAGTATGTAGTGTCTCTACTTTAAGAGTCCTCTCCTGCTGATGTTCAGGTGTATATTCAGTATGTAGTGTCTCTACTTTAAAGAGTCCTCTCCGGCTGATGTTCAGGTGTATATCAGTGTGTAGTGTCTCTACTTTAAAGAGTCCTCTCCTGCTGATGTTCCGGTGTATATCAGTATGTAGTGTCTCACTTTAAAGAGTCCTCTCCTGCTGATGTTCAGGGTGTATATCAGTATGTAGTGTCTCTACTTTAAGAGTCCTCTCCTGGCTGATGTCCAGGTGTATATCAGTATGTAGTGTCTCTACTTTAAAAGAGTCCTCTCCTGCTGATGTTCAGGTGTATATCAGTGTGTAGTGTCTCTACTTTAAAGAGTCCTCTCCTGCTGATGTTTCAGGTGTATATCAGTATGTAGTGTCTCTACTTTAAAGAGTCCTCTCCTGCTGATGTTCAGGTGTATATCAGTGTGTAGTGTCTCTACTTTAAAGAGTCCCTCCTGCTGATGTTCAGGTGTATATCAGTATGTAGTGTCTCTACTTTAAAGAGTCCTCTCCTGCTGATGTTCAGGTGTATATCAGTGTGTAGTGTCTCTACTTTAAAGAGTCCTCTCCTGCTGATGTTCAGGTGTATATCAGTGTGTAGTGTCTCTACTTTAAAGAGTCCTCTCCTGCTGATGTCCAGGTGTATATCAGTATGTAGTGTCTACTTTAAAGAGTCCTCTCCTGCTGATGTTCAGGTGTATATCAGTAGTAGTGTCTCTACTTTAAAGAGTCCTCTCCTGCTGATGTCCAGGTGTAATCAGTATGTAGTGTCTCTACTTTAAAGAGTCCTCTCCTGCTGATGTTCAGGTGTATATCAGTGTGTAGTGTCTCTACTTTAAAGAGTCCTCTCCTGCTGATGTTCAGGTGTATATCAGTATGTAGGTCTCTACTTAAAGAGTCCTCTCTGCTGATGTTCAGGTGTATATCAGTATGTAGTGTCTCTACTTTAAAGAGTCCTCTCCTGCTGATGTTCAGGTGTATATCAGTATAGTGTCTCTACTTTAAAGAGTCCTCTCCTGCTGATGTTCAGGTCGACCTTTTACCTGTATTAGAGTACTGTAAGACCATAATATTTCTAAGGACCTAAACACTTCTTTCATCTCTCTGTGTGTGTGTGTGTGTGTGTGTGTGTGTGTGTGTGTTTTAATGTGTGTGTGATTCGCTGTGTGTGTGCTCTTCAGATTGAGTTTCAATGTAAAGCTTTTTGGCAAAGAGTTCCCCGCCTGAATAATGTTTCCCATTAACAGCCGAGTGAAGCGCACTTCAAAGTCTGTTTAAGCTGTTAGTGAGGATCGCACGTTTAAATGTGAGAAATTCATCCCGTGTGTGTGTGTGTGTGTGTGTGTGTGTGAGCCCGTGTGTTTGAAGTGGGCCCAGCAGCATGTGCTATATGCGCCGGCAGAGTCGTTGAAAGCTCTTGAAGCGGCAGGAGAGGTTGGAGTTGCTTTTAGTTGGAAGTCGTGGAGCTTCACGAACATAACGAGATGCGTATTAAACCGTTTTCTCCTTTTGTTTTTCTTCTCCTTGATGTGTCTGCTGAGCGCACATCGAGCGAGTGTATTTATTGGAATAAAATGGGGACCCAGTTCATTTCCTCTGGGACGTGAACGTGAGCGAGGGCTGTTTTAATGAAACCTTAAACCCACTCACGTAATCACCGCACGGCGCAATGAGGCGATCTCACCACGAATCAATAAACCCAAATACGCTGGAGCGTGTTTATATATCTTTTTAAATCTTTGGCATGTGATATGTCAGGGTGTGTGTATCCTGAAGCCCAACATCATTACGTCGCTATGGTTACCTTCTAATAAAAAGTGTTTGATAAAAAACACTTATTTGTGAGTGAAAGAAGAAGATTGATTCCACTAAGACAGGGGGGTCAAACTCAATTTCATCGCGGGCCACATCAGCATTATGGCTGCACTCAAAGGGCCGGTTGTAACTATATAAATATACATATATAAATACATAATATACATAACATAATGTTTTATATGACATTATTGCCTTTGCATTGGATTATTATATTATAGGGTAATAACTTCATAAATAACTACGTCTGAAAGCAGGGCAAATAATTGCAAGTCTCTTCAGTGCGCATGTCACAAAATCAGATGCATTGTGGGACATGTAGTTTATGGGCAACCTGCTTCTGTAAATCGGCATGGAACCGTATAATATATTCTTTGCAAGCTCTTGCGGGCCACATAAAATGAAGTTGCGGGCCGGATTTGGCCCCCGGGCCTTGAGTTTGACACCCCTGCACTAAGAGGTCTTTGGCCAACAGCTGAGTTTCTGTTCCAGAAATAAGAATACATCAAAAACCTCATTTACATGTGTGAGTGCGACACAACTTTGTTTTAAGACGACATCCTTAGCTTAGCTTAAAGAGGTCTTGTTATATTGGTGTAGGGGTTTCCCTCTCCTGCAGTGTGCTACAGAGGATGCTGTAACAGTTGCACGTCACAGTCGAGGCCTGGAAGTGAGCAGGATATCTGCACTTGAATATAAAGCTTAATCTCAGTTCAGTAATTATGAGAAATGCTCCGATCTTTGAGCCAGACTGAACGGCAATTCTTTAAATGTCAACCTCGTCCTTTAAGAAACTGTTTTTGATGTCCTGTGTATCACATGCAACAGACTGAATAATGTGAACTAGGCGATAACATATTAAGTATTGACTTGTTATAGTTTGTATACGGAGACTGTGCGCTGTGCGTGTCTTCAACCAGTTCAAATCGTATTGCTTTGATTTCTCCTCAGGTGTATTACTTTACATTGTGCGTGGGTTTCGGAGGATCTGTTGCAGTGAACCAGCCTCATCTCTCCGCCTGGTTAAAGGCTTAGAGCGTATGAGGGGACGGGGAGTAGAAAAATAAAGCGTTAGGGGCGGGGGGGACGGGGGGGGTCAGAGAGCCGTGTTTACACTGCGCTTGATGAGGGGCGAAGTTGTTAATCTGGGAAATAAAGCATGAGGCGTTCCTCGCTGCCACTGGAGACGCTCTGAAGCGCTGAGCCTCTAACTGTGAAGGACGTCTTTGAGGACATGCCGGGTTGGGAGGGAAAGAAATGTGTTGGGAGAATACTGAATGTACTCTTCTAATGTCAGAGCAGCACATGATACGTAGCTGTGTGCGTCGCCGGATGTCTGACTACATGAGGCTCAGAAGACACTGTGCTGAAGGTGTGATATGTTCCTCAGTGGCATGACGACACAGCCACTGGAGAGATAGACGTATGACTGTCATGTGTGTTGCTGACGCAGGCCTCAGCTAATCTGAACTAACGTTGCTTTGAACCAGTATTCCTCCAGCTCGTTGACTGTAGCTCCCTCTCTTGCATATCAGCATATCAAGGACTCTACTAAAGTTACTCTGTTGTCCCATGCAACCTGGTGTGTGTACTTCCATTCTTGCAAGGATAATAAACACGTGTATCCTCATATTGAAGATCAAGCCGGTGACGAGTGATATTTTACTAACAAAATGTAATCCAAGTATGACGATACAAAAGTAATGTAACTTGATTATTATTATTATTGCAATGCAAATAAATATAAGAGCAAAGACAACGTATCAAGAAAACTGTATTTTTGTTTAGCAAATCAGGTGTTCACCTACTGCGTTACATAATCAAGTTAAAAAGTATATAATATATTGTAAATAATCTATAATATAAAACGTTTTCTGTAATAATTTGTGTTGAGATACTGGTTGCAGTTTTATTATCTCTTCGTACCGAGGCAGAACACGTGTTATTTGTTTGAAAACTATTAAACAAAATACTATACAATTATTTATATATTCATTATTGAGTTAAATCGATGTGTCTTAGAGTTTTAATTAGATCTATTATTATTTTAGCTTTTTTTAATTATTAGTTTAGCTTTTTCTAATTTTTTTAGATTAATGTTTTCAAAATGTTGATTTATTTAAATCTATTTGTAGACAATAGCATAGCTCTCAGATATATAAAATATATTAAAAACATGTCTAGTGTTTTGCTCAAAAAACCAAGCAGATCACCCATTCTAGCCATGCCTCATATCCCTCTATTTCACTTCCTGTTTCAAAAGTGCTGATTTGGGTATAAAGCTTTACAAAAAAAAAAGATTGATAAAAAAAAGGAGGGGTCTGAGCTCATGCGGGACCCGGCAGCTACTGTCTAAACTAAATGCTGCCGTGATAAATGCTGCCGTGATGAAACGCCATATCATGGATTATCAAGGATCTGAAACAGTCTGGAGCTCAAAGGCTTTCTCTCTTGCCGGTTACACCACAAGGTGAGTTCCTTTCTACTTCCTGCTTCTTCACACACATGCTCTCCAGTGCAGGTTAGCTCTGAGTGTTAGCGATGCTAATGTAAACACCGACCATATTACGTCCAAAACAGTCGGGCGTTGTTTTCTGATAGCAACGTTTCTGATTGGCCCGTGGGTCCACATTTCAGATGTTACGTCATATCGGACGCAAATCTGGATCAGCTCCGTTGTTCCCCGTTTTTAGAGATTTGGGTACGGAGGAAAAGAGAGAGGGTTTTATTTTTTTACGCTGCGTGAGTTCCCCGACACACCGGGGACACATGTTGATGTAGAAAAGCATGATAGGTCCCCTTTAATGTTATTTATTTATTGTATCTATAACCATGACAACTATTGTTACTCTCTAACCCTTTTGCCCCCCCGAGGTTCAAAGACAATGTTCCCCTTTAATTGTTGAATTTCTATTTTTGTTCTGTATCATCTGTATACTGACCTGTGTTTATTTACATGCCTATTCATTTGATTTTATACTGTATCTGCCACCTAGACTGACCATGTATGTGTAATGTTCGTTTATTGTATGTATGTGTAACGTCCATATTTGAAAACTACAATAAAAATATTGTTAAAAAAAAAAAAATTGTTGAATTTCTTTGTGAGTTTTTCCCGCGATGGTCTACGGACAGTTAAACGCCCCCCTGAGACAAATGTGTAATTTCTGATATCAGGCTATAAATAAAATGTGATTGTCCTGATTACGTAATCCCTCTACATGTTCCCCCTTGAGATGTGGAGTGCTGGCGAGAGAGGAAGAGGGGAGGGGGGTTTTAAGGAATGAAAGCAGACTTCCTCCTGGCCGTTTGGCTCGGCGCTGTATTTCCTGTCCAACAACAGCAGAGTGGGATGGTTGGCTGATTCCAATAATAAAGAGAGAGGTTTTTAAACTGATGTCACGTCGCCCGGCTTGTGTCACCTGAGCACAGCAATCAGGCTTGTTGGTTTTGATCCCAGAGCACCGAGCATATCGGCGACGGAGAAAGGTTTGGAGAGTTACTGATCCAGGTGTGGAAAGACTCTGCAGAGATCTATGGGTGTTGCTCCATCATTAAGCAAAACACGGAGAAGCTCTGTTCCGCTAACCTGCTCCCTGTAACCCCCCACATATCGCTTGTGAAAATGTTTAGCCTGGCGGAGGGAAACAATGCTGTAAAAAGTGTTTTATTGGAGCAGAAGAGACGATCTATCAGGCTTGTGTTCTGCACGACGCTAACATGCGCAGGACATCGATCCCAGGGCTGTGTTGGAGCTAAATGTAAAGTTTTGTAGCTTTGTGCCTTTTGTTTCATTTCCTGCAAGCTGAACAAATACATGTAAAAGTTGATGGCAGTATAAAGTTGTGCGGGGATGGTTCATGTTTGCAGGCCACCATGAATCAAATCAAGTTTTATTTGTACAGCACATGTATAAACGATAGCTCAGCAGGCGTACATAATCACCAGTATTTAGTATCTACGGGATGTTTTGCCGGTGAGTGTACACCCTGAGTGACAGCAGGGTGTTTGCTCAGGGCCTCTCTACTCCCCGAGGTGCTGCAAGACAGAAGGAGCCCCTCTTTTGTTTCCCCCCACACACACACACACACACACACTTTAATCCTCTGCCGCTCGGTCTCAACCCTGACACACGTGCTCCCACCTGTGTGTTGGTACTGTGGAGCCGCGGCAGTGTGGTGTCGGTATGCGTGGAGGCGATTAGCGACTTGTTTCCACTGCTCTGTTCACGCCGCTCTGGCTGTGGGGTTCGTCTCGTCAGGGATCCACGGAGGAGCCCACACCGCTCAGGAGCTGCACTCCACCGACCCTGAAACAACCCGCTGCTTTTCCGCACAACTTTTTAACGAATTCCTTTAAAGTACGTAAAAGTAGCGATAGCTTAATGAATACGTATGGAAAGTATATTAAGTATTATCAGCCACAATAACTCCTCCCAGGGTCACAAAAGAGTGGGGAAGGGAAGAAGTATTGTTGTAAGCCAAGCCTTACGTTAGCATCGCAAAGTCTCCCGAGACAAAAAGATTTCTCCATTGGATTTTGGATTATTGCAGAAAACAAAAAATCTTTTATTAATACACTTATCTTTAACATAGGAGCCACAAGTAAAGTCTAAAGCAGGGGTTCTCAACTGGTCAGGCCTCGGGACCCACTTTTTCCTTTGTCAAAAAATCGTGACCCGAAATGTTGAACCACTCAAATCTATTCAACAAAAAATCGTGCTGTAATATATACGCTTTGCAGCATATCATATTAATGAAAGTGAAGTGCTGTGCATACATCCCTTATACGCCTTCACAGAACTAAAGTATGCTTTTAAAGAAGGTTTAATGAGACGATGGAATCAAAGCTGAACTGTATAACATAAAAAGGCCCACGTGCTGAAAACCCAACCCCAGCAGGGGGTCTGGGGGGATTCTAGGTATTTTAGAAATACTAACATATAAACTACGCATTCTGGTACACTCTGAGAATAAAATAAATAAATGTATTGCTACCCGACATATTAATAATATGTTATGCCATTGTTTGTTTTTCACTTTGTTCTGACAGCTTGCTGCTCCTCACAGAGAGAGAGCAAAGAGGAGAGAGTCTGTGTGACTTACTTTAGATTGTGGGTAAGGGGAGATAGCTCCCATTGCTCTGTGACCTGTCAGTCATCAGACCGAGGGTCATATTTCATTATGTGTTCATTTGTATCTGAAGTTGTACCCATGGATGTATAAAGAATAGTTCTACCGCAAAGTTATTCTCCGTGGGGACTTCCGGCAACAATCTTGATTCTGATTGGCCAGAAGACTCGAAGAATCATCAGCAAAGATGTTTTAATGAGAAGATGATCACTACGTGACAGAAGCTTTCAAAACCGTTTATGGTCTCCGGTACTTCCTGTCCAACGCCGACTGCACGCACAGCGTTAGAAAATCGGGCCTTCAAAATAAAAGTTTCCAACAAAAAAAATTATTTTTTTCAATTTTGTTTTCTTCACTCACATCTGCGACCCGCTCGAAGCGGGTCTGCGCCCCACTTTTGGGTCGCGACCCACCAGTTGAACGGGAGCGTTGTTGGTGATTGCTGTAGTTGTACCTGACTGCTTTCACCTGTTACACTTTTCTTAGCATTAACACACAGAGAGGGTGAGCCTGAGAGAACTTTATATTTAGGTAACTGGTAATGTATTTTATTTTACATGTTTCGCAGAGAATAAATGGCAAAAGGCGCAGATCAGATGTTTTTCGCCTCACTGTGTTTTCCTTGTGTTTAGCCCCTCGATACTGTCGCCTACCGCTTCTATATTGAACAATATAAATGGTAAATAAAGTGGAGTAGACGTATACTGTATGAAGCAGTATACAATTCAAAATGTTTCTTAAGTATGGTGCTATATCCACCAGGCTGCACAATCAAGGGCTGCCCGTGTAGCCGCTAGTTGTAAAGACTGTGCACACGTAATACTTTAACCTGCACTCACATCTGCACACTTATGTAATTTAACATGTTCTTTCAAATGCTGAACGTGTTCCTGTGATATCTTGTTTCAATAGTTACTTTTATTAAATGTTATCTTTTACCTTGCGTGAATCCTGTGTTTCCCTCTGACCCTGACGCCTGCATTTAATAACCAAGGGATAAATAAATAAAGTTCCATCTTATCTCTTATCTTATCTTGAGTATATACTAAGTTATTTCCGCCACAGGGAACAAAGCATGCGTATAAAATGTTACCCTCCACCCTAACGTTAGAGAAAACCCTAATCCTTGTAACACAGCATCGTCATAGCCTCCAACTTTGGGCACTTCCTGTTTCCTGTTACCTTTGCAGGCCCTGCGGTGAGAGATGGACTTGGTCATGTCTCTGTAGTATCCCTCCTTGCAGTAGTGGCAGTGGCGCCCGGCCGTGTTGTGGCGGCAGTTCAGACACACGCCGCCGCTCCTCCGGCCCGACAGCTTGTACAGCTCCATGTTGAAGCGGCAGCGACGAGCGTGAAGGTTGCAGTGGCATGCTGGGTAAAAAGAACAGAGACAGAAAGGAGACACTGAGTATGGAGGACATTCTTAAAGGTCCCCTAGTATACTGTTTTTCATCAATGTATTATAAGTCTGAGA
Source organism: Chaenocephalus aceratus (assembly GCA_023974075.1). Taxonomy (NCBI): domain Eukaryota; kingdom Metazoa; phylum Chordata; class Actinopteri; order Perciformes; family Channichthyidae; genus Chaenocephalus; species Chaenocephalus aceratus. The sequence goes on along the minus strand of JAMFTG010000356.1, from coordinate 47,804 downwards.
AATACAACACATGTCTCTGAAGTGTTTGGCTCCAAACACCAAACAGATCATTGCAGCATTACCCATAATCCTCTCTGTTTCAGCCCTGTTTCCAAAGTGCTGATTCTCTGTCTGTTACTTTAGATGAAGATAAGGAGCCCCTCCCCACGCCCTCTGAGACCTCATTCACACCAACGCAACTCCGGTTCAAGCTCCGCGCTAGAGCTTTTCAGGTTCAGAACCGGTTCTTCGGTTTTAGCTCCGGCTCTTTTCACACCGCCCAGAGTCCGACTGGTGCTGCGTCATTGCGTCATCGTTTGCGTCATGACGTAACCGTTTGCGTGCCTGCTTCTTAAAGCCAAACCGCTGGAAACCCCTCACAGCTGACAACAACAACAACAACAACAATGGCCGATTGTGCTCCAGCTTCCTCTGCACCTCTTCGGAAGACCAGGTTCCCAGCAGGTAGCTGGTCTCCTCAGTGGACCACTGCTGCTTGTTACGTTTCTCCATCGTTGTGTACAAACTGGATAAAACGCCGGCTTGTTGTTGTTGTTCAGGAGTTGATCCCGCCCCTGCCCCCGCCTCGACGTAAGCGTGACGTATGCGGTGCTTTTGCTCTGGCCGGACAATTTGTTGGTGCTTGAAACGAACCGGATTCCAGAGCTAAGAGGCGGCTCCGCTTCGGTGTGAACAGACACACACACACACACACACACACACACACACACACACACACACACACTCCCCCTCCCTTTCCCTCTCACTCGTTACTGCTGTCTAATCCCAGATGTTATCTCCACTTAAGGGAAGTGTGAGGGGAAAATGCGAAGGGTCTTTTTTCATGAATAGAAAGTGGAACGCTCTCAGTGTGCGGTGCTCGAGGAAACCGATGCTGGTACTGTCCTCTCATCTGAAACAATATCAGACACAGGTTATTGTAACACTATAGCCGTCACTTCAAAGGACAACATCTAAAGAAACAGCCAGAGACAAAGATAAACTTATCTCCTTCTTATCTGTTTCCTTCTTCCAAAAACATATAAGCCGGTCGAGATTTCAATGTCCCGTCAAATGTGATAAACTCAGGTCAAATTTGTTCCGCGTATATTTGTCGTGTTCATGAGGAAGGCTATGTGAAGAACGATATCCCAAAGGCATGCAGATTAGGGTTAGGGTTTACAAGTCCCGTCAATAGTCTTGTGCGCAACACAAAAAGTAAAATAAATAAAGGGTCGGGACTTTAACGCGTTAATTAAGATTAATTAATTACACAAAAATGAACGCGTTAAAAAAATTAACGCATTTTAATCGCACTTATTTTTGCACAGCGGAACGTTTCTCACTGGATGAGTTTCAGGCGTACCGATTATACTGGAGCACCAACTAACGTTCATGACTTCAGCATGGGACTTCAAACAACAACAAACCATGGTGAACAATAGTCAAACACGAACGAACCAGCTGATGAGACGCTTTGGTCGGCCCCGTGGATGGGACATTTTGTTTTAAAAAACGGACGGATGGAAGCGTCGATAAGAGCACCGCATATCACCGCAGCTCATCAAGCCTAAAGTATCACCTAAATGCAAAGCATGTAGCAGCTAGCATGTAGCAGCTAGCGTGTAGCAGCTAGCGTGTAGCAGCTAGCATGTAGCAGCTAGCGTGTAGCAGCTAGCATGTAGCAGCTAGCGTGTAGCAGTTAGCATGTAGCAGCTAGCATGTAGCAGCTAGCATGTAGCAGCTAGCGTGGACGTTAGCCCGACTCCGAGTGCAAGGAACCACACCCTGACCCAACCCACACTCAGCCAGATGACTGGTTTCAGGGCCAGGATAAGTGAGTCCACGTCTGAGAGAATAACCAGCTCCCTGGCTCTCTGGCTCTCTGGACTGCACTCGACTGTCGACCACCTGGAGTAACATCCATGTGGAAACTGCTTCTCCCTGTTCTCAGGTCAGATATGTATATTTGATTAAAAATGCGATTAATTTCGATTAATTAATTACAAAGCCTCTAATTAATTAGATTACTTTTTTGAATCGAGTCCCGGCTCTAAAATAATGTTGTTGTTGAGAAACTGAGAAATTATTCAAGGACAAAGTTTTTCTTTTGTTATATTCAATAAAGTAATAAAGAAAGTCAATATCCAAGGGAAATGGATCTGAAAGGCAGGAACCGTCTCTCTATATGAGAGGAAACATCTGGTCCTCCGTCCCACCATTAAACCCTCGTCCTTAACATTTGAAAATCCACCTTTCACACTTCCTTTTGCCTTCTTGAAATGTGAATCCTTAAAATATGTCTCTGTTAAACACATACGAGAATATACATACGCACAGGGGCGCAGTAAGGGGGGGGAAAGTTAGGACGATGCTAAGGGCCCGTGACTGACAGGGGCCCCAAACTATTTTAGAACATTAAGAAAAAAATGTTTAATTAACCAATGTGATATCTTTTCCTGGGGCCCGACATCCCTGGCGGCGCCCCTGCATACGTAGATACAATTTAACAGAGTAAAAGGCAATCAGAGTATAAGACTGTGTTTTAAATGATTATATGATCGTCTGACACGACACTGAGAAATGCTGCCGTGACATTTCGCAGAACGGCCAGTCATAATGCCTGTAGGAGAAATAATACGTCCACAGTTAAATGATCCCATGTGGCTCGATGTGAAAACAATGATACTCCAGTTCTGCTGTTGTCCATGTTTCCCCTCCGGTTGCATGGTAACATGGCCGCCTGTCAGAGTCATGAAACTTAATGCAAGCTGCAAAACAAAAGGCCTGTTTTCCTTAGCTCCTGAAACGCTGACGTTCTGGAAACTTGTTCGATGAACTGAAGCCACACGGTGTGCATACCTTCCCATTTCATATTTAATCACCTCATGTCTCCCCGGGATAAGTAAAGTATTCTGATTGTGGTTCTGAGGAAAAGCTTTTATCTTTTTATTTTCAATTTGACTGATTCAATATCAACACAGACAGACAAGGTACAAGAGACGAGTTAAAGCTGGAGGGCAGAACACATAACCCTCCCTCCTGTCAGTAGTGTTTCTACTTTAAAGAGTCCTCTCCTGCTGATGTTCAGGTGTATATCAGTATGTAGTGTCTCTACTTTAAAGAGTCCTCTCCTGCTGATGTTCAGGTGTATATCAGTATGTAGTGTTTCTACTTTAAAGAGTCCTCTCCTGCTGATGTTCAGGTGTATATCAGTATGTAGTGTCTCTACTTTAAAGAGTCCTCTCCTGCTGATGTTCAGGTGTATATCAGTATGTAGTGTCTCTACTTTAAAGAGTCCTCTCCTGCTGATGTCCAGGTGTATATCAGTATGTAGTGTCTCTACTTTAAAGAGTCCTCTCCTGCTGATGTTCAGGTGTATATCAGTATGTAGTGTCTCTACTTTAAAGAGTCCTCTCCTGCTGATGTTCAGGTGTATATCAGTATGTAGTGTTTCTACTTTAAAGAGTCCTCTCCTGCTGATGTTCAGGTGTATATCAGTATGTAGTGTCTCTACTTTAAAGAGTCCTCTCCTGCTGATGTTCAGGTGTATATCAGTATGTAGTGTCTCTACTTTAAAGAGTCCTCTCCTGCTGATGTTCAGGTGTATATCAGTATGTAGTGTCTCTACTTTAAAGAGTCCTCTCCTGCTGATGTCCAGGTGTATATCAGTATGTAGTGTCTCTACTTTAAAGAGTCCTCTCCTGCTGATGTTCAGGTGTATATCAGTATGTAGTGTCTCTACTTTAAAGAGTCCTCTCCTGCTGATGTTCAGGTGTATATCAGTATGTAGTGTCTCTACTTTAAAGAGTCCTCTCCTGCTGATGTTCAGGTGTATATCAGTATGTAGTGTCTCTACTTTAAAGAGTCCTCTCCTGCTGATGTTCAGGTGTATATCAGCATGTAGTGTCTCTACTTTAAAGAGTCCTCTCCTGCTGATGTTCAGGTGTATATCAGTATGTAGTGTCTCTACTTTAAAGAGTCCTCTCCTGCTGATGTTCAGGTGTATATCAGTATGTAGTGTTTCTACTTTAAAGAGTCCTCTCCTGCTGATGTTCAGGTGTATATCAGTATGTAGTGTCTCTACTTTAAAGAGTCCTCTCCTGCTGATGTTCAGGTGTATATCAGTATGTAGTGTCTCTACTTTAAAGAGTCCTCTCCTGCTGATGTTCAGGTGTATATCAGTATGTAGTGTCTCTACTTTAAAGAGTCCTCTCCTGCTGATGTTCAGGTGTATATCAGTATGTAGTGTCTCTACTTTAAAGAGTCCTCTCCTGCTGATGTCCAGGTGTATATCAGTATGTAGTGTCTCTACTTTAAAGAGTCCTCTCCTGCTGATGTTCAGGTGTATATCAGTATGTAGTGTCTCTACTTTAAAGAGTCCTCTCCTGCTGATGTTCAGGTGTATATCAGTATGTAGTGTCTCTACTTTAAAGAGTCCTCTCCTGCTGATGTTCAGGTGTATATCAGTATGTAGTGTTTCTACTTTAAAGAGTCCTCTCCTGCTGATGTTCAGGTGTATATCAGTATGTAGTGTCTCTACTTTAAAGAGTCCTCTCCTGCTGATGTTCAGGTGTATATCAGTATGTAGCGTCTCTACTTTAAAGAGTCCTCTCCTGCTGATGTTCAGGTGTACATCAGTATGTATCGTCTCTACTTTAAAGAGTCCTCTCCTGCTGCATATACTATACAGATCACATCACAGCTCACTTGAACCCTATGTAATATTTTTTTAAGACATCCCAACGTCTCGCTGTTCCGATGTGAGTTCTTTTCAGACAGCAGGTTATAGAAACAGATGGTTTGAGAATAATGGAGCCTCTTTAAAACCCTCTTGGTTCGGGCTCTGTTTCCCTCCACCACCTGCTGGTGAATTTAACCTCTGAACCCTGTGATGTCAGGCAGGAACACTTTCTTCCGCTCTCCCACACATCTGAGAGACGGCTGATTTATTGTCATTGCAATTTTCACTCGTTAATTTTGACCCCATAGTTTATTTTCCTCACGCACTGAAGCACTGCCATGATTTCAGGCCTCGATGGTGAAAATGGCCGAAAGCCTTTTATATAAACAAACAGATTTGCAATAAATGACCACAAGAATCAAAATCGTGTAATAATTGAAGCAAACATCAAATCTTTGTAGCCTACTATATGTAATTTTCACTATTTCTATTTTGATTAGAGTTATTTTTGATGATATTATTTCCCCTTTTTATGCCATACTGTATACCCACATTCCTCTCAAACTAGGAAGCTTAGCGATTGGTGACCTGAAGTCATGTGACCGTGCTGTAGTTCCTTTATAGCCCAACATTAGCCACCTTTAGCTTAGCGGTGGTGACGTGAAGTCATGTGACCGCGCTGTAGTTCCTTTATAGTCCAACATTAGCCACCTTTAGCTTAGCGGTGGTGACGTGAAGTCATGTGACCGTGCTGTAGTTCCTTTATAGTCCAACATTAGCCACCTTTAGCTTAGCGGTGGTGACGTGAAGTCATGTGACCCGCGCTGTAGTTCCTTTATAGTCCAACATTAGCCACCTTTAGCTTAGCGGTGGTGACGTGAAGTCATGTGACCGTGCTGTAGTTCCTTTATAGCCCAACATTAGCCACCTTTAGCTTAGCGGTGGTGACGTGAAGTCATGTGACCGCGCTGTAGTTCCTTTATAGCCCAACATTAGCCACCTTTAGCTTAGCGGTGGTGACGTGAAGTCATGTGACCGCGCTGTAGTTCCTTTATAGTCCAACATTAGCCACCTTTAGCTTAGCGGTGGTGACGTGAAGTCATGTGACCGTGCTGTAGTTCCTTTATAGTCCAACATTAGCCACCTTTAGCTTAGCGGTGGTGACGTGAAGTCATGTGACCGCGCTGTAGTTCCTTTATAGTCCAACATTAGCCACCTTTAGCTTAGCGGTGGTGACGTGAAGTCATGTGACCGTGCTGTAGTTCCTTTATAGCCCAACATTAGCCACCTTTAGCTTAGCGGTGGTGACGTGAAGTCATGTGACCCGCGCTGTAGTTCCTTTATAGCCCAACATTAGCCTCCTTTAGCTTAGCGGTGGTGACGTGAAGTCATGTGACCGTGCTGGAGTTCCTTTATAGCCCAACATTAGCCGCCTTTAGCTTAGCGGTGGTGACGTGAAGTCATGTGACCGTGCTGTAGTTCCTTTATAGCCCAACATTAGCCGCCTTTAGCTTAGTGGTGGTGACGTGAAGTCATGTGACCGTGCTGTAGTTCATTTGTAGCATTAGCTTTTGACTTTAAAAATCATTAAGCGGTGTGAATATGTTGTGTTTGTCATAAATGGACATTTTTCATACATTTCATCTTCTACACTTCTCCATAATCTGTTATAGAAATCCTATAGATTTGATGCTTACTTCATATATTAGAAAATACCTCATCCCTGCTCCTCTCTATTCGGCTGAATGAGGCACGTAGCTTTCATCTGATCCTCACACTCCCTCACTGTTCAGTAATCTCTCATCACTGCAGCGTCTCAGAGTTATCACAGAGAGATTCTGAAGATAAGACCGTCACATATGCTCCACGTTCATCAGAGGCCTGAATCACGTACAACCAGACTCACACCTGCCGTCAGAGACCGAGGCGGCAGGTGGTCTGGATTCAGACACACACACACACACACACACACACACACACACACACACACACACACACACACACACACACACACACACACACACACACACACACACACACAGAAATACGTACACAGAGGTGTTTGGCAGCTGTCACAAGCTTATCTAGCATACTCTCCCAAGGGTTGATCCAACACACACCAAGCTTTGAAGAACACACACACACACACACACACACACACACACACACACACACACACACACACACACACCCCCCTCCCTTTCCCTCTCACTCGTTACTGCTGTCTTATCCCAGATGTTATCTCCACTTAAGGGAAGTGTGAGGGGAAAATACGAAGGGTCTTTTTTCATGAATAGAAAGTGGAACGCTCTTAGTGTGCGGTGCTCGAGGAAACCGATGCTGGTACTGTCCTCTCATCTGAAACAATATCAGACACAGGTTGTTGTAACACTATCGCCGTCACTTCAAAGGACAACATGTAAAGAAACAGCCAGAGACAAAGAGAAACTTATCTCCTTCTTATCTGTTTCCTTCTTCCAAAATATATAAGCCGCTCGAGATTTCAACGTCCCGTCAAATGGGATAAACTCAGGTCAAATGTTGTTGTGTATATTTTTCTGTTATTCATTCGGAAGGCTACGATATCACAAAGACATGTGGATTTATGTTCCCGTCAATAGTCTCGTGCAAACGGCAAAAGTAAAATAAATAAACATTACGAGATCCGACGCTGTAAGTCTTAACACAAATCGTTTCCTTGTGTCAGGCCGACATGTTCTCAAATTAAATCAGTTTTAACTTTAACCCTAAAAACCCAAAGTTTCTTAAATATTGGCTAAGGTGTGTGTGTGTGTGTGTGTGTGTGTGTGTGTGTGTTTGTGTGTGTGTGTGTGTGTGTGTGTGTGTGAGGGCGACATGAGATTAATAAGCGTTATCCCCACAGCTGTCCCCAGGCCCTTCTAGTGAGCTGTGCTATCTCACACACACATCCTCTCTCTCACACACATACACACACACACACACACACACACACACACACATCCCCTCTCACACAAACACCGCCTCTAACACACACACACACACACACACACACACTCTCTCTCTCTCACGCACACACACACACACACACACACACATCCCCTCACACACAGTCACTGTCGTCCAGCAGGACAACAACTGAACACTGATAAGACATGTTTAGAGCGACAGGCTCCAAATGCCCCTCAAAACATCGTCGGAGTTGTGCTGAAGATATGTAATGACTTATCGAAGAATCAGACCGTTTTTACCGGATGAATCCCCACTTCCTGTTAGAGAAACTCGTGTACCCTTCAACACAAGCTCATGCTCCAAAAGTGTTTTACTGATTTCAAGCTAGAAATCAAATAACACTGGAGGCTGTTATAGTATTCTTGGCATACAATCATCCATTCAAGTGTATAGCCCAAGGACACTTTGACACGTTGACTTCGTGGCCTACGGATCGAGCCTCTCACCCTCTGATTGGACGTCCCACTTCCTCTCTGAGGCACCTCCTATTAACTCGTTTTTATCACGGCCATTCAAATGATGTCGACGGGGCAAAACGAGCTAGCAGTACATATCTGTATCTGTATTTCAAACTGCGTAACGCTGCACCATCCGCACGACGTCCTTCATATCCAGGGGGTGTAGTTGTGCGTGCCTTACACAACTGATCAAGTGTGTGGAAGCGTGTGTTCGCTCGATGACAGAGTCGGTCGTTCGAGGCACCTGCTCGCTGGGCTTCAGCTCTGGACATCCAAAGGTGTCTATAGTTCTGCCTTCATTCGGGTTGAAGGGCCCACTTTGAGCTGTGCTTTTCCTATCTATTTATATTCAAGTGCAATCTACGGGGCTCAGCGCAGACGGCGCTGTGGTGGGTGTGCATATGGGTGGAAATCATGCCTCCCACGGAGCCGAGCACCCTCAGGAGCGATGAGAGCGCCGCTGAAGAGCAGGTCATATATGAGGAACGGTTTTATCTTGGCATTGCTGAATATCATCTACATGAATACCCCGGCTGGTGTGCAGTTATGTAGAGATACAGGTGGACTATGCTACGGTTTCGTTTCTTTCGTTTCGTTTCTGTTGCTGGTGGTATTTAATGCAGCTGTCCAATTGGTTTTTAAACTACGGTATGCTCAAGGGGATGCTTGCAGTTTGGGACAAAACATATGTTAGTATTTATTGCAGTGGAAAGTGAATATATTACATCTGCTTTGTTTTGATACGGAGCATCACGGGTCAGTCATATCAATCTGCAGACAGAAGTCCAGTCGATTCAACATGAGCGGTGGCCAAGCAATACGAGTATTTTTAAATCAATAAAGTATATTTTATATTTTTCGGTCAAGTCTTTGGTTTCTTTAGTACGCAGCTGTTCCTCCGTGATCACCCTGTCGATGTTCTTTGTTCCACGATCCGCCGCCTCGCTGCACATTATCCCGTACATATTGGACCGGGGGAAAACTGGTCGCTCCACGGTATTCCAGTGAGATGCTGGAAGTCTGCATGTTGGGATGGCACAACGATGTTCACTGTTATGATCCGTTATTTTGTCCCGTCAAGATCAAAAGTGTTCACCCCGTGTTGTCTGTTCCCTCCTGTTTGATCCCCACCTGGGTCTTGTTCGCGTTATTAGTCGTTTGTGCATTTAAGTTCTGGTTTCTCTTTTGCGCGAGTCTTCGATTTTGTTCTGAGCGATTGAATGTTTTGCCTTGCCTTGTTTTACTTTGTTTACCTAGTTCCGCAAATAAAGGACTTCTGATTTCCACCAGTGTTCTGCATGTGGGTCCTGTACCTTGCCTTGTTACAGCATATTTGATTGAACCATCGAGTCACCAGTATGGGTCACCAGTGTCCCCTTGTTGCCCTGACTTGTTAACTAGTCTGTCAAAAAGGCCACTTGTTGCTGACAAAGGCTGACGAGTAGAAGACAGATGCAAAACACGAGCAGGATGTCCTTTCGCCTGCCTTGACACTGAAATATACTCTCATCAATATCCTCGGCAAGTTTTACCGGCCTCCAGTGAGAACTTCAGGTCCTCAAAAGGGATGTAAGGTTTTATGGAGTCAGATTAGGGACTTTGTGCATTGCATAAAGGGCGAATATAGTCTGCGCTGTACGTGACGACCTCTAAAACCTCTAATACAGTCAGGACTGTACGTGACGACCTCTAAGACCTCTAATACAGTCAGGACTGTACGTGACGACCTCTAAGACCTCTAATGCAGTCAGGACTGTACATGACGACCTCTACGACCTCTAATACAGTCAGGACTGTACATGACGACCTCTACGACCTCTAATACAGTCAGGACTGTACGTGACGACCTCTAAGACCTCTAATACAGTCAGGACTGTACGTGACGACCTCTAAGACCTCTAATACAGTCAGTACTGTACGTGACGACCTCTAACGGCCCGTCCACACAGCGGCGTGCGTTGACGCTTCCCCATTCACTTTGAATGGGGTGACGTCACTTTTAGCCGAAATGCATCGTGGGAAGCGACGTGGAGCGTAGCTGGCGTGGCTCGCTGCAAAAGTTGAGCAATGTTCAACTTTTGACGCCTCGGCGAGGCGTCAGCCAATCGAATCATATGCCAGTACAAGCTCTAGCCAATCAAACCGCTGCTTGTGTGTCAGGGGCGGGAGATTCATGTGATTGGTTGTTGGTCGAGTTTCAGACACGCCCGCCGGCAAGCGTCAGCGCACGCCGCTGTGTGGACGGGCCGTAAGACCTCTAATACAGTCAGTACTGTACATGACGACCTCTAAGACCTCTAATACAGTCAGGACTGTACGTGACGACCTCTACGACCTCTAATACAGTCAGGACTGTACATGACGACCTCTAAAACCTCTAATACAGTCAGGACTGTACGTGACAACCTCTAAGACCTCTAATATAGTCAGGACTGTACGTGACGACCTCTACGACCTCTAATACAGTCAGGACTGTACGTGACGACCTCTAATACAGTCAGGACTGTACGTGACGACCTCTAAGAGCTCTAATACAGTCAGGACTGTACGTGACGACCTCTACGACCTCTAATACAGTCAGGACTGTACGTGACGACCTCTACGACCTCTAATACAGTCAGGACTGTACGTGACGACCTCTAATACAGTCAGGACTGTACGTGACGACCTCTACGACCTCTAATACAGTCAGGACTGTACGTGACGACCTCTACGACCTCTAATACAGTCAGGACTGTACGTGACGACCTCTAAAACCTCTAATACAGTCAGGACTGTACGTGACGACCTCTAAGACCTCTAATACAGTCAGGACTGTACGTGACGACCTCTACGACCTCTAATACAGTCAGGACTGTACGTGACGACCTCTACGACCTCTAATACAGTCAGGACTGTACATGACGACCTCTACGACCTCTAATACAGTCAGGACTGTACATGACGACCTCTAAGACCTCTAATACAGTCAGGACTGTACATGACGACCTCTAAGACCTCTAATACAGTCAGGACTGTACGTGACGACCTCTAAGACCTCTAATACAGTCAGGACTGTACGTGACGACCTCTAATACAGTCAGGACTGTACGTGACGACCTCTACGACCTCTAATACAGTCAGGACTGTACGTGACGACCTCTACGAGCTCTAATACAGTCAGGACTGTACATGACGACCTCTACGACCTCTAATACAGTCAGGACTGTACATGACGACCTCTAAGACCTCTAATACAGTCAGGACTGTACATGACGACCTCTACGACCTCTAATACAGTCAGGACTGTACGTGACGACCTCTAAGACCTCTAATATAGTCAGGACTGTACGTGACGACCTCTAAGACCTCTAATACAGTCAGGACTGTACATGACGACCTCTACGACCTCTAATACAGTCAGGACTGTACGTGACGACCTCTACGACCTCTAATACAGTCAGGACTGTACATGACGACCTCTAAAACAATACGTGTTTTAGCAGTTCAGTATTCCGCAGCCTTGTCGACAGATGTTGAACCGTACAGACTGAATGATGCAGCGCGGCTTCAGACTCGGAGAAAGATAGCATTCCTGCACACGTGTTGTTGATTCAGGACCAATCACCTGTCAGCGTGTGTGATCCTGCTCCTATCAGCAGCCCTGACGTGTGTGTCACTTCAGACAGCCTGCTCGGAGGGAAAGACAACACTAAAGTATCCCAGAGACACGTCCTGACTGCAGTTGGTTTAGGGGATGTTTCAGAGACAGACAGACTGTCGGGGAAGTGAAGCTCTGAGAGGTGACGTGTGTGTGAGGAGGAGGTGTGTGTGACTACGGTACACACACACACACACACACACACACACACACACACACACACACACACACACACACACACACCTACCTTTAACGTTACATGAAAGGCACTTGATCCTCTGGTCTCGCTGTAAAGCATGTGGAGGTTACGCAATGCTTCATAACACCTGTATCGTAGAGGTCACAGAAGAGACATTATTACGCTGTTTTTAACGGTACTTAAAAACAAAGGGTTTATTCGTTTCTACATTTATACTCTGCATTTTATCGAGTTCATATTTTGTGGATTTGTGCTTTTTTTGGAGCTCTGATGGAGTCAGGACTCAGAGACACGAGGAGAGCTGGAGCTCTGATGGAGTCAGGACTCAGAGACACGAGGAGAGCTGGAGCTCTGATGGAGTCAGGACTCAGAGACACGAGGAGAGCTGGAGCTCTGATGGAGTCAGGACTCAGAGACACGAGGAGAGCTGGAGCTCTGATGGAGTCAGGACTCAGAGAGACACGAGGAGAGCTGGAGCTCTGATGGAGTCAGGACTCAGAGACACGAGGAGAGCTGGAGCTCTGATGGAGTCAGGACTCAGAGACACGTGGAGAGCTGGAGCTCTGATGGAGTCAGGACTCAGAGAGACACGAGGAGAGCTGGAGCTCTGATGGAGTCAGGACTCAGAGACACGAGGAGAGCTGGAGCTCTGATGGAGTCAGGACTCAGAGAGACACGAGGAGAGCTGGAGCTCTGATGGAGTCAGGACTCAGAGACACGAGGAGAGCTGGAGCTCTGATGGAGTCAGGACTCAGAGACACGAGGAGAGCTGGAGCTCTGATGGAGTCAGGACTCAGAGAGACGAGGAGAGCTGGAGCTCTGATGGAGTCAGGACTCAAAGACACGAGGAGAGCTGGAGCTCTGATGGAGTCAGGACTCAGAGACACGAGGAGAGCTGGAGCTCTGATGGAGTCAGGACTCAAAGACACGAGGAGAGCTGGAGCTCTGATGGAGTCAGGACTCAGAGACACGAGGAGAGCTGGAGCTCTGATGGAGTCAGGACTCAGAGACACGAGGAGAGCTGGAGCTCTGATGGAGTCAGGACTCAGAGACACGAGGAGAGCTGGAGCTCTGATGGAGTCAGGACTCAGAGAGACACGAGGAGAGCTGGAGCTCTGATGGAGTCAGGACTCAAAGACACGAGGAGAGCTGGAGCTCTGATGGAGTCAGGACTCAGAGACACGAGGAGAGCTGGAGCTCTGATGGAGTCAGGACTCAGAGACACGAGGAGAGCTGGAGCTCTGATGGAGTCAGGACTCAGAGAGACACGAGGAGAGCTGGAGCTCTGATGGAGTCAGGACTCAGAGACACGAGGAGAGCTGGAGCTCTGATGGAGTCAGGACTCAGAGACACGAGGAGAGCTGGAGCTCTGATGGAGTCAGGACTCAGAGACACGAGGAGAGCTGGAGCTCTGATGGAGTCAGGACTCAGAGAGACGAGGAGAGCTGGAGCTCTGATGGAGTCAGGACTCAGAGACACGAGGAGAGCTGGAGCTCTGATGGAGTCAGGACTCAGAGAGACGAGGAGAGCTGGAGCTCTGATGGAGTCAGGACTCAGAGAGACGAGGAGAGCTGGAGCTCTGATGGAGTCAGGACTCAGAGAGACACGAGGAGAGCTGGAGCTCTGATGGAGTCAGGACTCAGAGACACGAGGAGAGATGGAGCTCTGATGGAGTCAGGACTCAGAGACACGAGGAGAGCTGGAGCTCTGATGGAGTCAGGACTCAGAGAGACGAGGAGAGCTGGAGCTCTGATGGAGTCAGGACTCAGAGACACGAGGAGAGCTGGAGCTCTGATGGAGTCAGGACTCAGAGACACGAGGAGAGCTGGAGCTCTGATGGAGTCAGGACTCAGAGACACGAGGAGAGCTGGAGCTCTGATGGAGTCAGGACTCAGAGACACGAGGAGAGCTGGAGCTCTGATGGAGTCAGGACTCAGAGACACGAGGAGAGCTGGAGCTCTGATGGAGTCAGGACTCAGAGACACGAGGAGAGCTGGAGCTCTGATGGAGTCAGGACTCAGAGACACGAGGAGAGCTGGAGCTCTGATGGAGTCAGGACTCAGAGAGACACGAGGAGAGCTGGAGCTCTGATGGAGTCAGGACTCAGAGAGACGAGGAGAGCTGGAGCTCTGATGGAGTCAGGACTCAGAGACACGAGGAGAGCTGGAGCTCTGATGGAGTCAGGACTCAGAGACACGAGGAGAGATGGAGCTCTGATGGAGTCAGGACTCAGAGAGACGAGGAGAGCTGGAGCTCTGATGGAGTCAGGACTCAGAGACACGAGGAGAGCTGGAGCTCTGATGGAGTCAGGACTCAGAGAGACGAGGAGAGCTGGAGCTCTGATGGAGTCAGGACTCAGAGAGACACGAGGAGAGCTGGAGCTCTGATGGAGTCAGGACTCAGAGACACGAGGAGAGCTGGAGCTCTGATGGAGTCAGGACTCAGAGACACACGAGGAGAGCTGGAGCTCTGATGGAGTCAGGACTCAGAGACACGAGGAGAGCTGGAGCTCTGATGGAGTCAGGACTCAGAGACACGAGGAGAGATGGAGCTCTGATGGCAAACACTGGCGGTTTATTTGGAGTTACGGCCGGAGAACTGACACGACAGGTGGTGTGTCACGAGTTAACACTGCGGTTGCCAAACCAATTCTGAAGAACTCTTCTTCAACTAGTTCGGAGTGTAATAATCAACATTCTTCATCAGTGAGACTAAACATTATGGACCCTGAATCTAGCTAGAGCTCTCGTCCGTAGGAAAGAACCTTCGTCCCTGAACAGTAAACATGGCGGCTTGTGCTCGTCACAGACTGGCAACAACAATGCGCCCAAGCTGCCCCCCCTTCAGAGAGAGCGATACCCAGGCCGTAGACCTGAGCCGCGGGAAAGGAGACAGCGAGAGGACAGAACGATGAAGGTTGAATACCTAACCAAATGATTCCCTCACAGTAATTATATGACTAAACATAAATGCTGTTTTTGTGCCGGCCTCTGAAACCAGTTTTGATTGCAAGTGATCAATTAACTCCGTTATATAAATAAGTCACCCACTTATGTCCTGGCTGATTTGCTCTGAACAATAATGTAGATTTTAATACATAAATAATAAATGATAAAACATGAATCCATATTTAAAACTTTTTTGCAAGGTAATAAGTGACAGCCATGACTTCACTATGTTCTGTTATTGTTAAAAAGTTGTTGTTGTTTACGTCGGTAAAATAGGTAGGTAAACAGATTAATAATATATTATATCTAGTGTACGTACTTATACTCTTGATTTTGGTACCCAGCAATTACGAAAAGTAATTGTCTCATGTCATGTCCTTTTATCCTTGTTCAAAATCTAGTCAAATATATATATATATATATTACTCTGAAATAATGCCAACACATATGTACTTTTACTGAGGTTAGGTCGCACTGGCAGTAATTGACCTGCAGTATTGTTCCTGTGTGCTACACTACTGAAGTCAAAGGTCTGAATACTTGTTCCACCTCTCATAATGAAGAGGAAGTAACGTGTGTATGCTTAGCCATTAAACTGAGTTATAATCTGAAGTATTACCAACACATAATAGAGCTTTAATGGATGGACTATTATTACGTTTGATTCTCTGGAAGTAGTTCCTCTGGGATGACAGAGAAATCACTGCGAGTCACGTCGTGTTCCCGAAGGACAGACGGCACGCATATATCATTATAATGCCGGAAAGCTGGAAGTTAATCGTAAAGGATTTCTGCTGCGAAGCTCCAATAAATCATAAAAAGAGAGTTTCATAGAAAGTGGAATCAGCTGCACCGAAGACGCATCTTTATTTCCGTCACCGCTCCGACAACACGGCGTTACGAGAGGAAGCGTGGCCTTTCTCTGATGAAGCACATTTGTCTCGGTAATGCCCACGCATTAAAGCGAGCGCTCCGATCCGTCCGACGCACGTTTCACACAATAAACATGTCGATCACGCATCACTGCAGCAGCTGGGATTGTGATGAGGGGAACAACAAAGCATTTCTGCAAACAAATCTCCACAGAAGGAATCCGTGGGCGAATCTCCGGACCGCTTGTGAACACTGATTTTTATCTCGCACTCAACAGCCTTTTGGGGACGCTTTCATCCACAGCAACGCCGTCACCTTGGTGTCACGCAAACAAGTAAAGCATCAAAACAATGGCAGCCAATATGAGAGGGATTTAAAGTCCTTTGATCACGTTTTATACGAGACGAACAGCAGAGCTGAGGAATTAGTGTGTGTGACTTGGTTTTAATGAAACGTGTCAGAGGCAGTTTGATAACTTTAGAGTTCTGCTTCGTGGACGTTTTCATGCATCAATGTTTTCTAGATTCCTTGTTGTCACGGTTTTAATTTTGTGTGTCATGGGTTTTGTTTTGCTGTTCTGTCCTCCCTGTCCTTAGTTTCCCTGGTGTGTCTGATTGTCTGATTGTGTTCACCTGTTGCCCTCGTGTTTCTCCTCCTGTCGTTAGTTTCCCTGGTGTGTCTGATTGTCTGATTGTGTTCACCTGTTGCCCTCGTGTTTCTCCTCCTGTCGTTAGTTTCCCTGGTGTGTCTGATTGTCTGATTGTGTTCACCTGTTGCCCTCGTGTTTCTCCTCCTGTCGTTAGTTTCCCTGGTGTGTCTGATTGTCTGATTGTGTTCACCTGTTGCCCTCGTGTTTTCCTCCTGTCGTTAGTTTCCCTGGTGTGTCTGATTGTCTGCTTGTGTTCACCTGTTGCCCTTGTGTTTCTCCTTCTGTCGTTAGTTTCCCTGGTGTGTCTGATTGTCTGATTGTGTTCACCTGTTGCCCTTGTGTTTCTCCTCCTATCGTTAGTTTCCCTGGTGTGTCTGATTGTCTGATTGTGTTCACCTGTTGCCCTTGTGTTTCTCCTCCTGTCGTTAGTTTCCCTGGTGTGTCTGATTGTCTGATTGTGTTCACCTGTTGCCCTTGTGTTTCTCCTCCCCTGCCCGGCTGTTTCTCGTCTCGTGATTGCCCCTCTCTGTATTTAGGTTGCGTTCCAATAGTCCATTTAGCTTAGGAACCTTCCTAACCGAGTGAAATGACCCGGAAGTCCCTCAGTGGCAGCCATGATAAGTGCCGTTCCAATTCTCCAAATGAAAGGAAAGGAGGTTTCAAGCTTCCTTTATAACCTCCTTTAGCTTAGGAACCACTGGACCTCCCTTGACGAAAGGAGAGGAGAAAATGCTGCCCCACAATGCATTGCAGCCGCAGCATTTGCCGTCACTCAACAGTCGGCCGTTCACGGAAACAACCGATTATGACCAGTCTCTTCTCCTAAGTCCTTTTGAATTCTCCCATCCACTATCCCTTAACCCCGTGACGTTTCACTCAGAGGTCAAGGAAAAGGAGATAGGGTTAGAATTTAGGAGCTGATTTTTGGATTATCGGAACGCAACCTTAGTCTTGTCTCTTCCTGTGTTCTGTGTCGGTTCATTGTTTGTCTTTCCCTTCATGTCACGCTCCATGTCTGTCCTTGAAGTTTTGGTCCTGGATTATTTACTCGTGTTCCTCTGTTTTGGTAATGCTAACTTCGTCTCTTGTTTTCTTTTGTCATCGGCTTTTTTTTGTAAATTAAAGCTCGCTTTTTGTTAATACTGCATTTGGGTCCCACCTTTTCCACGCACCCGGACACTTGTTGCCACTCTTGGATATTAGGCATTGGTTCCTTTCCCAGCTGAAGGTAATCATGACAATCGGTTTCGACAGTTCAGTCAATCGTTTACAGAGCTATAAGTTAATGAAGTTATCAGAAACACGCTATATACTCTTAACGAGGCTATAGCAGCCCTCCCAACGTTGGAATTAAAGGGATAATATACACTTTCTTTAATTAGACAATCATTTAAATTACCGGTACCAAATGTGTCAGCCAATAACTGTCGGTTTGCTATCCTGGCTCCTAAATGGTGGAATGAGCTCCCATTGACATCAGGACAGCAGAAAGCTTACACACCTTCCGGCGCAGACTGAAAATCTCTTTCGACTCCACTCCGAGCGATAGAATTACTAACAAAGCACTTATATACTAACAAAGGACTGGCTTACCTATGAGCCAGTTGAGTAGCACTTGAAATGTTTTTGCTCTATGAAGCCTGATGTACTTTATGATTCTGTTTTCTTCAAGTTTGTATTTTGTTGGTCGAACGCACTTATTGTAAGTCGCTTTGGATAAAAGCGTCAGCTAAATGCAATGTAATGTAATGTCGCCTCTGGAGAACAAGAACCCAGAGAAAACCTAATATATATCCATAAACATTCATCTGTTTTTCATCTTGCAATTCATGTATTTATCTAAAAAAATATTAATTATTTAATTTCATCTTACTGTACAATATTTAATTTTACATTCTGTTCCTGTATATCAAATTCTATTTACGTGTACATAGACTTCTTGCACTAGCTTGTGACATTAAAACCTTTGATCTTGAATTGAAAAAATGTATAACTGAAATATGGTTTTCTGTATTCATTTAATTTCAAACCTTTATTTATACAGATAAAATCCCATTGAGATCATTGATCTCTTTTCCAAGGGAGACCTGCTCAAGTAGTTCCACATGAAACATAAAAACATAAACAGAACAACAAAAGGACATCATACAGCATCATTTACAAAATTATCCACATAAACAGGTACCAATAGCTTCTGATTGAGTAGCATCCAACCGAGCTTTAAAAACATTTAGTGGCACCAGATTGTTCAGTTTCCATTTAATTTGCAGACTATTCCAAGACGGAGGAGCTGCGCATCTAAAAGCTGTCTTCCCTAAGACAGTCCTAGCAGTTGGCACATTTAATAAAACCACAGCATTCGATCTCAGGCAGTAGCCACTTACAATTCTCCGTGAGATCAGGGAGCAGATATAAGATGGAAGTTGTATGTATGTAATATGTATTTATTGATTCCTTAGCAAAAGAGAAACTCAAACGTTAGTTCGCTATATGGCTTATTTGTTTGAATTACTGAAGCCATTCTTTGTCGCCACGCTCCACGTCTTTTACCTCCGAGGGTTGTTCTGGCACCAAATCATGGCTGCCAATATTGGGCGTGAAGAATCCCACGATGCATTCGACAGCATTAAGTTAAGATCGGAGGTACCTTATTGATCCCAAATTGTGAAACGTTTGCGTTGCAGCAGCATCAAAACAAAACAAGGCATTGCACATAAGTAGACATTAAACTCATGGCCATGTCCTTCTGGCACATTCATCACACATCTCATGTCTGGCCATCAAGAAATCATGATGGCGATGCAATGTTGTCAATTTAGACCAATGTGTGGTTATTGACGGACCAAATGCAGCAGCCACTCTCTTCAAAACATCCTTTCAGAAGCCTTTAGGTGACGAGACATCGATTTTAAAACTGACGAGAACTTCACGAGCTGATGCTGAAAGGCTAACGGAACCGTTTAGCCGCATCTGCTAAACGGCTAAAGGACATTACATGCTATCAATGTAGTGATTCCACCATCACGGCCAATTTGGCAGCAACACCTCTGGTCCCTGTGGGGATGTGTGTGTGTGTGTGTGTGTGTGTGTGTGTGTGTGTGCGCTCTGCTCCCATAACAGCACGCAGAGAAACACGATGAGCCATCACTCAGCTCACCTTTCACCTCCGAGGATCTGCCAAACCACAGCAGAGTGCTCTTTGTGCCCCGAGACCAGATACCAGATGAAAAGGTAGAAGCGGAACTAATGAATTGAGTTATCCCCGAGATGAGAGGCTATCTGAAGCCATCTCCACTTCACTGAGCTGAGCGCGTTGCTATACGTCCGAGAGAAAGTCCTCAGGTCGCTTTGATGGTCTGATGTTAGCCCAAAGTAAACTAGTCTTCTCGATGTTTCAGCCATATGTTCGAGTCTGGAAGTTATAAGTATTTTTCTGTCCTTTACCTTAAACAACATTTCAGAATCAAGATCAGAAACAGGTTTATTGTTAAGTAGGTTTACACATACGAGAAATTAGCCTATGATGCGTTGCTATACGTCTGAGAGAAAGTCCTCAGGTCGCTTTGATGGTCTGATTTTAGCCCAAAGTAAACTGGTCTTCTCGTTGTTTCAGCCATATGTTCGAGTCTGGAAGCTAGATATCTTTTTCTGTCCTTTACCTTAAACACCATTTCAGAATCAGAAACAGGTTTATTGCCAAGTAGACATACGAGGAATTAGCCTTGGTGTATATGGTGCACACATAAACACAGTTGTAGAGTATACTATGACAAAATTACTAGGGATGCACGATATTGGTTTTTTGAAACCGATACCGATAACTTCCTGCTTCTCAAGACCGATACCGATAACCAATAATAATATAATATATATATATATTAAATGTACCTGTAACTTTTGCACACCTGGTGGTAAAAAGAGACTAGTAGTGAGCAAAGGACATGAGCATTACTACGATGAACAAAACAAAGCCAAGAACAGTATTTAACAAGCGAACTATCTAACTCTGAAACTTTGAAATAGTCCCATACTACCGACGACATGTTTGTTTCCTGTCCTGGCTTCACAGCCGCACGCCATTTACGTCACAGCCAGGAGTGAGTTAGGGAGCGCTGGCTTTGGGAAGAACTCCCCTCTTCCTAAACCACTAACACCACAGTACTGGCAGAACGGGAGGAGCCGAGTGAAAAACAAGCGCCCCTCATCCCAACCACCCACACCGCAGGATCTTTTCTTTTTTTACCCAAAACATATATTGTATATTATCGGGGCTATTAATACTTTTATCGGGATGACGTCATCATTCCTAATAATCTGATTATCGTGCACCACGAAAAATTACAATTAATTATGTGCAGTATTGTGAAATTATGAAACGCTGAAAGCAGTTCAGGTCCTTCCTCCCTGCAGCGGTTAGACTGTAAACCCATCATGGCCCCTGGTAGACCCCCAAACATATAACAACAAAGAATATAACACCGCTTGTTGTGCAACACCAAGTATGCCGTTAATAACTATGCAATATATACCTGGCTGTTATCTCAGGACTGTTACAGGATGTGTTTTTTGTAAATTGTGTACTTTCTTTAATTTCTTTTTGATCTAAAATACGTTTGCATGCTTCTTAGTTAACATTAAGCTGTCTCTGGCTCTTGTCTTGCTGTAACAGACGCTCGTTTCCCCTCTGAATGTCTGAATCTGATACGAAGATGGGTGGCTTGTGTAAAAATCAGCATATTGACCCAAAACGACGTCTTTATCACAACCCTATACTTTGTAAAAGCAGTTGTTCTCTACAAAAACAAGATATGATTCAGAGGTCACGTGACTGAGTGTCTCCTATCTTTGGCATCAGGGACCTGTGGTGTTTAGTGAGACTCTTAAAGCGTAGACTGGACAACCCGAGGCCACGCTCTTGTGTCGGGTGCTTGAGAAAGACACTAAATACTTATCAGCTCCGTTAGAGCGTCTGTAGATAAGTCTGACCTCTGACCTCCCAGGAATTCCCCAGTGCATATTAAGAATAGTCAACATTTTGGTTGGACACTTCCTTTAAGATGGCGATCTCAAGTTTCTGTTTTGCAGCTTTGTTGTTTCTCTTAAAGGTGGGGTAGGTACGTTTGAGAAACCGGCTCGAGATCGCTAGAATTTGAAAATACACAACCGGAGAAAATCTGCCACTTCCTCACAGAGCCCCTCCCCCAACACACACGAACGCGCACATGACCAATGAGGGCACGCGATGAGTGTGTGCCCCGATGGAAGGCTGACAGGCAGGTAGGCCGTTGTACTTTTTACAGTATTACGGCTTCTACAGATGAATTTTTTTATGGATTTTGTGTCAAAGCACTTCAGATATTCATTGCTATCGGGATGTTAAGAGCATTCCATGGAATATAACAAAAAGTGTATCTCGAGCCGGTTTCTGAAACTTACCTACCCCACCTTTAAGGCCTAAAGAGGACGTTTTAAAGCCAACAGAGACTCTCGTAGTAGCAGACTTTAACCCATTGATTTAAGGCACAATGTGTTCTTTTCTGCCACTAGGGGTGCCTTAGTCACAACAATGACACGTGACAGTGTTTGGTGGTATTGTGGATGTAGTTTGGGATCAAGTCTTCACCACTATTGCTGTCAATGTAAGTATACTTTAAAATTAACTTCCTCTGCAAAAATGTAAAATCTTGCCAGGTATATTTGTCTAATGTCTAGTCAGAATATGTCGTTACACTTGATATAAGACTTAATAAGTGAAGTCTTGTTTTTAGACAAGGCATCTTAAGCATCTTTTTAAGTCCCTCAAAAACATTTTACTTTTGATTTTGATTTGATATACTTTATTAATCCCCGTGGGGAAATTGTTCCTCTGCGTTCGACCCATCCTGGTGTTAGGAGCAGTGGGCTGCCATTGTGAACGGCGCCCGGGGAGCCGTGTGGGGAACGGTGCCTTGCTCAGGGACACCTCGGTAGCACTTGGTCTTGCCGGGACTTGCCAAGCCAAGTCCCTTTATGGGAAAATCTCCAGCTAACATCAGAAACAGAAAGCGTCGAAGCATTTCTGGCTTTTTTTGTTACAAATTCCCTGATTCTGGTCAAATATAGTTCAACACAAGTTCTCCCAGCTAAATACAAGATCTCATTTCTTTAATTATCCCATCTTTACTTCAAGAAGTCTTACCAAGCCATGTTGTACTTGTTCTATTGGCAGATCTGTTCACTTATTAAAAGCGAAAACATCTTGTTTTCATTCTATAATTAGTTGTTTTTGGAGCAGCATAGTCCAGTGTACTGGAAGCAGGGAAATCCCCAGAGGTCTCTTGCTCTCCATGACAAGAAGAACACTCTTAAAAACACTTAGTAAAGCAGTTACAAATCAGTGTCCTCCCAACCAGTGCTAGCGCTAAAGCTACATGTTGCTTAGCTTGTTTGGAATACTTAAAATCCAAACGTCCAATGAATTAAATCCTTCATCCCAAAAAACATATAATTAAAGCAACCAACATTAAAAAAGTGTTTTGTGACAAATCTGGCTTGAAAATGGATAAAAAGTAAAATCAAGTGAATGTAAATTAAAAGGACTTTGATTCGTGTGTGAAGTTTGAACATTGTTGGAACTTTTTCGATAATGTAATACGCAAATCAATGTAATTTTTGGACATTTAATTGCTATATGATCCTGCAAAGTAACGAGTAACTTAAGCTGTCAAGTTAATATAGTGAAGTATAAAGTACAATAGTTGTTTCCAAAATGTAGTTAAGATGAAGTATAAAAATAACAGAAAATGGAAATACTCCAGAGTACCTGAGGTGAAGTACTCGGTTACTTCCATCACTGAATAGTTGAATGTGTGTGTTTGGGTCTGTGTGAAAGTGTGTGTGTAAATAACAGCTTCTTGAATTCAAAACAACAAAACATCAGTGACTCGTGCAGAAAAGGGTATGTTGACATTTGATTGGACCGGGTGTGTGTGTGTGTGTGTGTGTGTGTGTGTGTGTGTGTGTGTGTGGTGTGTGAAAGTGTGTGTGTGTGTGTGTGTGTGTGTGTGTGTGTGTGTGTGAAAGTGTGTGTGTGTGAAAGTGTGAGTGTGTGTGTGTGTGTGTGTGTGTGTGTGTGTGTGTGTGTGTGTGTGTGTGAAAGTGTGTGTGTGTGTGTGTGTGTGAAAGTGTGTGAAAGTGTGTGTGGGAAAGTGTGTATGTGTGTGTGTGTGTGTGTGTGTGTGTGTGTGTGTGTGTGTGTGAAAGTGTGTGTGGGAAAGTGTGTGTGTGTGTGTGAAAGTGTGTGTGTGTGTGTGTGTGTGTGTGTGTGTGTGTGTGTGTGTGTGTGTGTGAAAGTGTGTGTGGGAAAGTGTGTATGTGTGTGTGTGTGTGTGTGTGTGTGTGTGTGTGTGTGTGTGTGTGTGTGTGTGTGAAAGTGTGAAAGTGTGTGTGTGTGAAAGTGTGTGTGTGTGTGAAAGTGTGTGTGTGTGAAAGTGTGTGTGTGGTGTGTGTGTGGTGTGTGTGTGAAAGTGTGCTTTCCACGGGACTCCTTGCCCCCCCCTCTCTGCAGACGGCCCCCCTCCCTGTGGGAATAACTCCCTGAGGATGATGTCATGGGGGGGGGGGGGGGCGTTCCCTTTCTTTACGAGCAGCCCTGTGATCTCTGGCGGAGATCAATTAGCTGAGCAATCAGCCCGCCCCGCGCTTTGTGAGAGGAGCTGCTCGTAAAGCCTCCGGTTGCCTGGAGAGCAGAAAGCAGCGCCTCAACAGAGCCAGCCACCCAGGAGAGAGCGTGTGTAACAGAGTGACATCACAGCTGTGAGACCTAACATCAGCTGGTGATAACGTGTGTGTGTGTGTGTGTGTGTGTGTGTGTGTGTGGTGTGTGTGTGTGTGTGTGTGTGTGTGTGTGTGTGTGAGAGTCATAATGAGATTCCAGCGGCGACTGTTTCAACGGGAGTTCTCTCCAGTGGTGGAAAGACCATTTACTCAAGTATTGCTTTCATTTTGCGGAACTTACCTCAAGTATTTTCATTTTATTCTACGTTAAACTTCTACTCCACTACATCAGCAGGAGAGGACTCTTTAAAGTAGAGACACTACATACTGATATACACCTGAACATCAGCAGGAGAGGACTCTTTAAAGTAGAGACGCTACATACTGATATACACCTGAACATCAGCAGGAGAGGACTCTTTAAAGTAGAGACACTACATACTGATATACGCCTGAACATCAGCAGGAGAGGACTCTTTAAAGTAGAGACACTACATACGGATATACACCTGGACATCAGCAGGAGAGAACTCTTTAAAGTAGAGACACTACATACTGATATACACCTGAACATCAGCAGAAAAGGACTCTTTAAA
Organism: Chaenocephalus aceratus; assembly: GCA_023974075.1. Taxonomy (NCBI): domain Eukaryota; kingdom Metazoa; phylum Chordata; class Actinopteri; order Perciformes; family Channichthyidae; genus Chaenocephalus; species Chaenocephalus aceratus. The sequence goes on along the minus strand of JAMFTG010000356.1, from coordinate 23,032 downwards.
GTAGAGACACTACATACTGATATACACCTGAACATCAGCAAGAGAGGACTCTTTAAAGTAGATACACTACATACTGATATACACCTGAACATCAGCAGGAGAGGACTCTTTAAAGTAGAGACACTACATACTGATATACACCTGAACATCAGCAGGAGAGGACTCTTTAAAGTAGAGTCACTACATACTGATATACACCTGAACATCAGCAGGAGAGGACTCTTTAAAGTAGAGACACTACATACTGATATACACCTGAACATCAGCAGGAGAGGACTCTTTAAAGTAGAGACACTACATACTGATATACACCTGAACATCAGCAGAAGAGGACTCTTTAAAGTAGAGACACTACATACTGATATACACCTGAACATCAGCAGGAGAGGACTCTTTAAAGTAGAGTCACTACATACTGATATACACCTGAACATCAGCAGGAGAGGACTCTTTAAAGTAGAGACACTACACACTGATATACACCTGAACATCAGCAGGAGAGGACTCTTTAAAGTAGAGACACTACATACTGATATACACCTGAACATCAGCAGGAGAGGACTCTTTAAAGTAGAGTCACTACATACTGATATACACCTGAACATCAGCAGGAGAGGACTCTTTAAAGTAGAGTCACTACATACTGATATACACCTGAACATCAGCAGGAGAGGACTCTTTAAAGTAGAGACACTACATACTGATATACACCTGAACATCAGCAGGAGAGGACTCTTTAAAGTAGAGACACTACATACTGATATACACCTGAACATCAACAGGAGAGGACTCTTTAAAGTAGAGACACTACATACTGATACACCTGAACATCAGCAGGAGAGGACTCTTTAAAGTAGACACTACGATATACACCTGAACATCAGCAGGAGAGGACTCTTTAAAGTAGAGACACTACATACTGATATACACCTGAACATCAGCAGGAGAGGACTCTTTAAAGTAGAGACACTACATACTGATATACACCTGAACATCAGCAGGAGAGGACTCTTTAAAGTAGAGACACTACATACTGATATACACCTGAACATCAGCAGGAGAGGACTCTTTAAAGTAGAAACACTACATACTGATATACACCTGAACATCTGCAGGAGAGGACTCTTTAAAGTAGAGACACTACATACGGATATACACCTGAACATCAGCAGGAGAGGACTCTTTAAAGTAGAGACACTACATACTGATATACACCTGAACATCAGCAGGAGAGGACTCTTTAAAGTAGAGACAATACATGCTGATATACACCTGAACATCAGCAGGAGAGGACTCTTTAAAGTAGAGACACTACACACTGATATACACCTGAACATCAGCAGGAGAGGACTCTTTAAAGTAGAGACACTACATACTGATATACACCTGAACATCAGCAGGAGAGGACTCTTTAAAGTAGAGACACTACATACTGATATACACCTGAACATCAGCGGGAGAGGACTCTTTAAAGTAGAGACGCTACATACTGATATACACCTGAACATCAGCAGGAGAGGACTCTTTAAAGTAGAGACACTACATACTGATATACACCGGAACATCAGCAGGAGAGTACTCTTTAAAGTAGAGACACTACATACTGATATGAACCTGAACATCAGCAGGAGAGGACTCTTTAAAGTAGAGACACTACATACTGATATACACCTGAACATCAGCAGGAGAGGACTCTTTAAAGTAGAGACACTACACACTGATATACACCTGCACATCAGCAGGAGAGGACTCTTTAAAGTAGAGACACTACATACTGATATACGCCTGAACATCAGCAGGAGAGGACTCTTTAAAGTAGAGACACTACATACGGATATACACCTGGACATCAGCAGGAGAGAACTCTTTAAAGTAGAGACACTACATACTGATATACACCTGAACATCAGCAGAAGAGGACTCTTTAAAGTAGAGACACTACATACTGATATACACCTGAACATCAGCAAGAGAGGACTCTTTAAAGTAGATACACTACATACTGATATACACCTGAACATCAGCAGGAGAGGACTCTTTAAAGTAGAGACACTACATACTGATATACACCTGAACATCAGCAGAAGAGGACTCTTTAAAGTAGAGACACTACATACTGATATACACCTGAACATCAGCAGGAGAGGACTCTTTAAAGTAGAGTCACTACATACTGATATACACCTGAACATCAGCAGGAGAGGACTCTTTAAAGTAGAGTCACTACATACTGATATACACCTGAACATCAGCAGGAGAGGACTCTTTAAAGTAGAGTCACTACATACTGATATACACCTGAACATCAGCAGGAGAGGACTCTTTAAAGTAGAGACACTACATACTGATATGCACCTGAACATCAGCCGGAGAGGACTCTTTAAAGTAGAGACACTACATACTGATATACACCTGAACATCAGCAGGAGAGGACTCTTTAAAGTAGAGACACTACATACTGATATACACCTGAACATCAACAGGAGAGGACTCTTTAAAGTAGAGACACTACATACTGATATACACCTGAACATCAGCAGGAGAGGACTCTTTAAAGTAGAGACACTACGATATACACCTGAACATCAGCAGGAGAGGACTCTTTAAAGTAGAGACACTACATACTGATATGCACCTGAACATCAGCCGGAGAGGACTCTTTAAAGTAGAGACACTACATACTGATATACACCTGAACATCAGCAGGAGAGGACTCTTTAAAGTAGAGACACTACATACTGATATACACCTGAACATCAACAGGAGAGGACTCTTTAAAGTAGAGACACTACATACTGATATACACCTGAACATCAGCAGGAGAGGACTCTTAAAGTAGAGACAATACATGCTGATATACACCTGAACATCAGCAGGAGAGGACTCTTTAAAGTAGAGACACTACATACTGATATACACCTGAACATCAGCAGGAGAGGACTCTTTAAAGTAGAGACAATACATGCTGATATACACCTGAACATCAGCAGGAGAGGACTCTTTAAAGTAGAGACACTACACACTGATATACACCTGAACATCAGCAGGAGAGGACTCTTTAAAGTAGAGACACTACATACTGATATACACCTGAACATCAGCAGGAGAGGACTCTTTAAAGTAGAGACACTACATACTGATATACACCTGAACATCAGCAGGAGAGGACTCTTTAAAGTAGAGACACTACACACTGATATACACCTGCACATCAGCAGGAGAGGACTCTTTAAAGTAGAGACACTACATACTGATATACGCCTGAACATCAGCAGGAGAGGACTCTTTAAAGTAGAGACACTACATACGGATATACACCTGGACATCAGCAGGAGAGGACTCTTTAAAGTAGAGACACTACATACTGATATACACCTGAACATCAGCAGAAGAGGACTCTTTAAAGTAGAGACACTACATACTGATATACACCTGAACATCAGCAGAAGAGGACTCTTTAAAGTAGAGACACTACATACTGATATACACCTGAACATCAGCAAGAGAGGACTCTTTAAAGTAGATACACTACATACTGATATACACCTGAACATCAGCAGGAGAGGACTCTTTAAAGTAGAGACACTACATACTGATATACGCCTGAACATCAGCAGGAGAGGACTCTTTAAAGTAGAGACACTACATACGGATATACACCTGGACATCAGCAGGAGAGGACTCTTTAAAGTAGAGACACTACATACTGATATACACCTGAACATCAGCAGAAGAGGACTCTTTAAAGTAGAGACACTACATACGGATATACACCTGAACATCAGCAAGAGAGGACTCTTTAAAGTAGAGACACTACATACTGATATACACCTGAACATCAGCAGGAGAGGACTCTTTAAAGTAGAGTCACTACATACTGATATACACCTGAACATCAGCAGGAGAGGACTCTTTAAAGTAGAGACACTACATACTGATATACACCTGAACATCAGCAGGAGAGGACTCTTTAAAGTAGAGTCACTACATACTGATATACACCTGAACATCAGCAGGAGAGGACTCTTTAAAGTAGAGACACTACACACTGATATACACCTGAACATCAGCAGGAGAGGACTCTTTAAAGTAGAGACACTACATACTGATATACACCTGAACATCAGCAGGAGAGGACTCTTTAAAGTAGAGACACTACATACTGATATACACCTGCACATCAGCTGGAGAGGACTCTTTAAAGTAGAGACACTACATACTGATATACACCTGAACATCAGCTGGAGAGGACTCTTTAAAGTAGAGACACTACGATATACACCTGAACATCAGCAGGAGAGGACTCTTTAAAGTAGAGACACTACATACTGATATGCACCTGAACAACAGCCGGAGAGGACTCTTTAAAGTAGAGACACTACATACTGATATACACCTGAACATCAGCAGGAGAGGACTCTTTAAAGTAGAGACACTACATACTGATATACACCTGAACATCAACAGGAGAGGACTCTTTAAAGTAGAGACACTACATACTGATATACACCTGAACATCAGCAGGAGAGGACTCTTTAAAGTAGAGACAATACATGCTGATATACACCTGAACATCAGCAGGAGAGGACTCTTTAAAGTAGAGACACTACATACTGATATACACCTGAACATCAGCAGGAGAGGACTCTTTAAAGTAGAGACAATACATGCTGATATACACCTGAACATCAGCAGGAGAGGACTCTTTAAAGTAGAGACACTACACACTGATATACACCTGAACATCAGCAGGAGAGGACTCTTTAAAGTAGAGACACTACATACTGATATACACCTGAACATCAGCAGGAGAGGACTCTTTAAAGTACAGACACTACATACTGATATACACCTGAACATCAGCAGGAGAGGACTCTTTAAAGTAGAGACACTACATACTGATATGAACCTGAACATCAGCAGGAGAGGACTCTTTAAAGTAGAGACACTACATACTGATATACACCTGAACATCAGCAGGAGAGGACTCTTTAAAGTAGAGACACTACACACTGATATACACCTGCACATCAGCAGGAGAGGACTCTTTAAAGTAGAGACACTACATACTGATATACGCCTGAACATCAGCAGGAGAGGACTCTTTAAAGTAGAGACACTACATACGGATATACACCTGGACATCAGCAGGAGAGGACTCTTTAAAGTAGAGACACTACATACTGATATACACCTGAACATCAGCAGAAGAGGACTCTTTAAAGTAGAGACACTACATACTGATATACACCTGAACATCAGCAGAAGAGGACTCTTTAAAGTAGAGACACTACATACTGATATACACCTGAACATCAGCAAGAGAGGACTCTTTAAAGTAGATACACTACATACTGATATACACCTGAACATCAGCAGGAGAGGACTCTTTAAAGTAGAGACACTACATACTGATATACGCCTGAACATCAGCAGGAGAGGACTCTTTAAAGTAGAGACACTACATACGGATATACACCTGGACATCAGCAGGAGAGGACTCTTTAAAGTAGAGACACTACATACTGATATACACCTGAACATCAGCAGAAGAGGACTCTTTAAAGTAGAGACACTACATACGGATATACACCTGAACATCAGCAAGAGAGGACTCTTTAAAGTAGATACACTACATACTGATATACACCTGAACATCAGCAGGAGAGGACTCTTTAAAGTAGAGTCACTACATACTGATATACACCTGAACATCAGCAGGAGAGGACTCTTTAAAGTAGAGACACTACATACTGATATACACCTGAACATCAGCAGGAGAGGACTCTTTAAAGTAGAGTCACTACATACTGATATACACCTGAACATCAGCAGGAGAGGACTCTTTAAAGTAGAGACACTACACACTGATATACACCTGAACATCAGCAGGAGAGGACTCTTTAAAGTAGAGACACTACATACTGATATACACCTGAACATCAGCAGGAGAGGACTCTTTAAAGTAGAGACACTACATACTGATATACACCTGCACATCAGCTGGAGAGGACTCTTTAAAGTAGAGACACTACATACTGATATACACCTGAACATCAGCTGGAGAGGACTCTTTAAAGTAGAGACACTACATACTAATATACACCTGAACATCAGCTGGAGAGGACTCTTTAAAGTAGAGACACTACATACTGATATACACCTGAACATCAGCAGGAGAGGACTCTTTAAGTAGAGACACTACATACTGATACACACCTGAACATCAGCAGGAGAGGACTCTTTAAAGTAGAGACACTACATACTGATATACACCTGAACATCAGCATTATACGTCCTCTTTAAATTTAGTGAAACTCTCAGTATATAATCTAAAACTAATCTCAACCAAGACAAGAGCGGACATTTTGGAGCAACATGCTGTAATTGTGCAATCTGTAAGGCCCGGAGTTCTTCACTCTCCAAACAGCCGCTGCGAGGAGGTGCCAACGATAACACACCCTCTGCTATGAATAATAATGCGTAGCGGCCAGCATATCTCAGCCCATTTGTCCTCGTGCTGGCTGGGAGCGGTCCAGGGGGCGGGGTGGGCGTATCCTGGTTCAGCTTGCTGGAACGCTTGCCTTGTAATTGCAACATTCTCCCCTGGGATCCTTTGTTGCATGTCACTCTTTTTCTACCAGCCATTTGTCTTCTCTTTGTATACTCTGAACTTGCCAATTTAGAGCAGCGACGCCATTAAAAAAAAACGGGAAGAACTAGGGACAAAGAAAACACAAAGACGAGGGGGAAAGCAGAGCATGTCGGAAATTAGCTTTTCTCAGATGTCCCGGCCTGCTTTACCTCCTCGCGTCGGAGGTCATGTTTTTTTAATGTCACATCCAGCCAAATGTTGAATTCAGTCTCTTTATCAAATGTGGGGCTCGTTTCCTGAGCGACCGCGGGAGGAAACGAGCCTGGACTGAACATGTCCAATTAAAGAGTAAAGCTGATGGATTGGTGGAGGAACATCCTGCTGTCGCTGGTTGGCAGGAACACACAGCGTTAACTGGGGAATACTTCCTCTCTATAGTGTGTGTGTGTGTGTGTGTGTGTGTGTGTGTGTGTGTGTGTGTGTGTGTGTGTGTGTGTGTGTGTGTGTGTGTGTGTGTGTGTGCGTGTGTGTGTGGGGGGGGTGTGTGTGTGTACTAGCATTACTATACTTGTGGGGACCTAAATCTGTTTACATAGTCACGTGTGGGGACTCGCCTCCCATATGGGGACAAATTGGAGGTCCCCATGAGGGGATGTGTGTGTGTGTGTGTGTGTGTGTGTGTGTGTGTGTGTGTGGGTGTGTGTGTGTGGGTGTGTGTGTACTAGCATTACTATACTTGTGGGGACCTAAATATGTTTACATAGTCACGTGTGGGGACTCGCCTCCCTTATGGGGACAAATTGGAGGTCCCCATGAAGGGGTGTGTGTGTGTGTGTGTGTGTGTGTGTGTGTGTGTGTGGGTGGGGGTGTGTGCGGGTGTGTGTGCGTGAGTGTGTGTGTGCGTGTGTGTGTGTACTAGCATTACTATACTTGTGGGGACCTACATCTGTTTACATAGTCACGTGTGGGGACTCGCCTCCCTTATGGGGACAAATTGGAGGTCCCCATAAGCGGGATCATTAATTTTAGGGTGGAGACTTGGTAAGGGTTAGGTTAAGGGTTAGGTTTAGCGTTAGGCATGTGTTGGTTATGGTTAACGTTAGGATAAGTCTCCAGGAAATGCATGTAAGTCAATGTAATGTCCCCTGAAGTTATGTTTTCAATGGTATGTGTGTGTGTGTGTGTGTGTGTGTGTGTGTGTGTGTGTGTGTGTGTGTGTGTGTGTGCTTGATGCCTTGTATATGTCATTAATGTTCTGGAAACAGGCTGGTGCTGCTCCTTTCCTTCCTCCGCTCTGTGGGAGAGGTGGTGAAAGGGTCCGCGGGTCATGAAGCTCGATAAGTCACATCTAGTTCCCTCTGTTCTGTTTTGAGAGAGGTTTTTTCTGTATGTGGAAAGGTGCTCTGCGTGGAAACGTTGCTTTCTCTTTCATTCATATTCACAGCAGCTTTTGCCTTTCTCCCAGCTACCATGACTATATTACATGTTGCTCTAACTATTGTGACGAGCTTACTGGTTCAACTGTTCCCATATCTTTAAGCTAACATGTGAAGCTAACTATCAACCACGTATTCAACACTTATCGGTAATGTGTTCCATCAATCAAATATCCAATACTTTTAGCGAGCTATTACAAAAGTGTATCACCGCATTACCCTGCAGTCTACAAAGTTCTTCAGACTAGCTGCACCTTCACCAGCTACCCTGCAGTCTACAAAGTACTTCAGACTAGCTGCACCTTCACCAGCTACCCTGCAGTCTACAAAGTACTTCAGACTAGCTGCACCTTCACCAGCTACCCTGCAGTCTACAAAGTACTTCAGACTAGCTGCACCTTCACCAGCTACCCTGCAGTCTACAAAGTACTTCAGACTAGCTGCACCTTCACCAGCTACCCTGCAGTCTACAAATTACTTCAGACTAGCTGCTCCTTCACCAGCTACCCTGCAGTCTACAAAGTACTTCAGACTAGCTGCACCTTCACCAGCTACCCTGCAGTCTACAAAGTACTTCAGACTAGCTGCACCTTCACCAGCTACCCTGCAGTCTACAAAGTACTTCAGACTAGCTGCACCTTCACCAGCTACCCTGCAGTCTACAAAGTACTTCAGACTAGCTGCACCTTCACCAGCTCTGAGAACACTTTCATGATCAATCATTATAAAACACATCATATGTATTATTCTGAAATGGACCAATCTGCACAACGACTACTTTCACTGTCTTTCACTATATTTAGATGAGAATACTTTCTACTTTCACTTGAGGAACATTTTGAATGCAGGACTTTTACTGTAACAGAGTATTCCTACACTCTGGTACTTCTACTTTCACTCAAGTACAAGATCTGAGTACTTCTACTTTCACTCAAGTACAAGATCTGAGTACTTCTACTTTTACTCAAGTACAAGATCTGAGTACTTCTACTTTTACCCAAGTACAAGATCTGAGTACTTCTACTTTTACTCAAATACAAGATCTGAGTACTTCTACTTTTACCCAAGTACAAGATCTGAGTACTTCGACTTTTACTCAAGTACAAGATCTGAGTACTTCTACTTTCACTCAAGTACAAGACCTGAGTACTTCTACTTTTACTCAAGAACAAGATCTGAGTACTTCTACTTTTACTCAAGTACAAGACCTGAGTACTTCTACTTTTACTCAAGTACAAGATCTGAGTACTTCTACAAGCGTACAAGAGTACTTCTACTTTCACTCAAGTACAAGACCTTAGTACTTCTACTTTCACTCAAGTACAAGACCTGAGTACTTCTACTTTTACTCAAGTACAAGATCTGAGTACTTCTACTTTTACTCAAATACAAGATCTGAGTACTTCTACTTTTACCCAAGTACAAGATCTGAGTACTTCGACTTTTACTCAAGTACAAGATCTGAGTACTTCTACTTTCACTCAAGTACAAGACCTGAGTACTTCTACTTTTACTCAAGAACAAGATCTGAGTACTTCTACTTTTACTCAAGTACAAGACCTGAGTACTTCTACTTTTACTCAAGTACAAGATCTGAGTACTTCTACAAGCGTACAAGAGTACTTCTACTTTCACTCAAGTACAAGACCTTAGTACTTCTACTTTCACTCAAGTACAAGACCTGAGTACTTCTACTTTTACTCAAGTACAAGATCTGAGTACTTCTACTTTCACTCAAGTACAAGATCTGAGTACTTCTCCTTTTACTAAAGTACAAGACCTGAGTACTTCTACTTTTACTCAAGTACAAGACCTGAGTACTTCTACTTTTACTAAAGTACAAGACCTGAGTACTTCTACTTTTACTCAAGTACAAGATCTGAGTACTTCTACTTTCACTCAAGAACAAGACCTGAGTACTTCTACTTTTACTCAAGTACAAGACCTGAGTACTTCTACTTTTACTAAGTACACGACCTGACTACTTCTCCCACCTCTGAAGATGGACCTGTTCCCTGAGAAAATGTTTTCTTTGTAAATGTCATTGCCGAGATCTAAAGACTCGATTACTATCAAGTGTCCTCCCGAGTCGAGGCGGTGGGAACGAAGCATGCTCGATGACGGATATATCATACACTTTGTGAGCAGTGGTCAGACTGTTCTACCTTTTGAACCAAACGGTCTGAAGCTCTGTGAACGCCCTCGTGTTCGGGAGTCAGTCGGACGACAAGACTTCTGGTTTGATTGTTGATACATCTCCCAGACATCTGAAAGCCACTCAGTCCAGATGCCCGCCCGGAGGCCTGACCGAGTGTCCTCCAGCGGGGAGCTTGTCTTAACAGTCAACCTGAAGGCAGCGTAATTGAGCATGCGGTCAGAGGGGACGATATCCAGACTGAACCTGGAGGGAACATCCAAACAGCGCTGGCCAACGTTAGAGCGGAGTCCAAGTCCTCCCCACGGAGCGGGAGGTTATTCTAACACTCGGCACGTGTGTGTGTGTGTGTGTGTGTGTGTGTGTGTGTGTGTGTGTGTGTGTGTGTGGAGGGAGGAAGGGACATGCAGGCAGGAAGCCGCGAGGCAGTCAATCAGAAAGCCGAGGTGACACTCCATCGTTCTTGTGGCATGTTTATTGTGCTTTTCTCCACTTTTCTCCAAAGGCCGATTCGTAGCACGCCGCGTGGCAGAAAGCATCTCTCCCGGGAGTTTGGGGCTTCATCGAAACATTTAACCCTTTATCGCAACGAGGAGATTCCTTTTTGTGTCGTTTTTGCTATTTTTATTCAGCTTATGGAGACTTTCTCTGAGCCCTGATACGGTACGTTGTCTTAAGGCCCGAGGAAGGAAGAAGCACTTCTTCATGTCTCTTCTACATCAACATGTGTCCCCTCTTCTCCATGTCTCTTCTACATCAACATGTGTCCCCTCTTCTTCATGTCTCTTCTACATCAACATGTGTCCCCTCTTCTCCATGTCTCTTCTACATCAACATGTGTCCCCTCTTCTTCATGTCTCTTCTACATCAACATGTGTCCCCTCTTCTCCATGTCTCTTCTACATCAACATGTGTCCCCTCTTCTCCATGTCTCTTCTGCATCAACATGTGTCCCCTCTTCTTCATGTCTCTTCTACATCAACATGTGTCCCCTCTTCTTCATGTCTCTTCTACATCAACATGTGTCCCCTCTTCTCCATGTCTCTTCTACATCAACATGTGTCCCCTCTTCTCCATGTCTCTTCTACATCAACATGTGTCCCCTCTTCTCCATGTCTCTTCTACATCAACATGTGTCCCCTCTTCTTCATGTCTCTTCTACATCAACATGTGTCCCCTCTTCTTCATGTCTCTTCTACATCAACATGTGTCCCCTCTTCTTCATGTCTCTTCTACATCAACATGTGTCCCCTCTTCTCCATGTCTCTTCTACATCAACATGTGTCCCCTCTTCTTCATGTCTCTTCTACATCAACATGTGTCCCCTCTTCTTCATGTCTCTTCTACATCAACATGTGTCCCCTCTTCTTCATGTCTCTTCTACATCAACATGTGTCCCCTCTTCTTCATGTCTCTTCTACATCAACATGTGTCCCCTCTTCTTCATGTCTCTTCTACATCAACATGTGTCCCCTCTTCTCCATGTCTCTTCTACATCAACATGTGTCCCCTCTTCTCCATGTCTCTTCTGCATCAACATGTGTCCCCTCTTCTTCATGTCTCTTCTACATCAACATGTGTCCCCTCTTCTTCATGTCTCTTCTACATTCAACATGTGTCCCCTCTTCTCCATGTCTCTTCTACATCAACATGTGTCCCCTCTTCTCCATGTCTCTTCTGCATCAACATGTGTCCCCTCTTCTTCATGTCTCTTCTACATCAACATGTGTCCCCTCTTCTTCATGTCTCTTCTACATCAACATGTGTCCCTCTTCTCCATGTCTCTTCTACATCAACATGTGTCCCCTCTTCTCCATGTCTCTTCTACATCAACATGTGTCCCCTCTTCTTCATGTCTCTTCTACATCAACATGTGTCCCCTCTTCTTCATGTCTCTTCTACATCAACATGTGTCCCCTCTTCTTCATGTCTCTTCTACATCAACATGTGTCCCCTCTTCTTCATGTCTCTTCTACATCAACATGTGTCCCCTCTTCTTCATGTCTCTCCTACATCAACATGTGTCCCCTCTTCTCCATGTCTCTTCTACATCAACATGTGTCCCCTCTTCTTCATGTCTCTTCTACATCAACATGTGTCCCCTCTTCTCCATGTCTCTTCTACATCAACATGTGTCCCCTCTTCTCCATGTCTCTTCTGCATCAACATGTGTCCCCTCTTCTCCATGTCTCTTCTACATCAACATGTGTCCCCTCTTCTCCATGTCTCTTCTACATCAACATGTGTCCCCTCTTCTCCATGTCTCTTCTACATCAACATGTGTCCCCTCTTCTCCATGTCTCTTCTACATCAACATGTGTCCCCTCTTCTCCATGTCTCTTCTACATCAACATGTGTCCCCTCTTCTTCATGTCTCTTCTACATCAACATGTGTCCCTCTTCTTCATGTCTCTTCTACATCAACATGTGTCCCCTCTTCTCCATGTCTCTTCTACATCAACATGTGTCCCCTCTTCTCCATGTCTCTTCTACATCAACATGGTCCCTCTTCTCCATGTCTCTTCTACATCAACATGTGTCCCTCTTCTTCATGTCTCTCTACATCAACATGTGCCCCTCTTCTTCATGTCTCTTCTACATCAACATGTGTCCCCTCTTCTTCATGTCTCTTCTACATCAACATGTGTCCCCTCTTCTCCATGTCTTCTACATCAACATGTGTCCCCTCTTCTCCATGTCTCTTCTGCATCAACATGTGTCCCTCTTCTCCATGTCTCTTCTACATCAACATGTGTCCCCTCTTCTTCATGTCTCTTCTACATCAACATGTGTCCCCTCTTCTCCATGTCTCTTCTACATCAACATGTGTCCCCTCTTCTCCATGTCTCTTCTGCATCAACATGTGTCCCCTCTTCTTCATGTCTCTTCTACATCAACATGTGTCCCCTCTTCTTCATGTCTCTTCTACATCAACATGTGTCCCCTCTTCTCCATGTCTCTTCTACATCAACATGTGTTCCCCTCTTCTCCATGTCTCTTCTACATCAACATGTGTCCCCTCTTCTTCATGTCTCTTCTACATCAACATGTGTCCCCTCTTCTTCATGTCTCTTCTACATCAACATGTGTCCCCTCTTCTTCATGTCTCTTCTACATCAAACATGTGTCCCTCTTCTTCATGTCTCTTCTACATCAACATGTGTCCCCTCTTCTCCATGTCTCTTCTACATCAACATGTGTCCCTCTTCTCCATGTCTCTTCAAATCAACAGGTGTCCCCTCTTCTTCATGTCTCTTCTACATCAACATGTGTCCCCTCTTCTTCATGTCTCTTCTACATCAACATGTGTCCCTCTTCTTCATGTCTCTTCTACATCAACATGTTGTCCCCTCTTCTTCGTGCCTCTTCTACATCAACATAGGTCTCCTCTTCTTCATGTCTCTTCTACATCAACATGTGTCCCCTCTTCTTCATGTCTCTTCTACATCAACATGTGTCCCCTCTTCTTCATGTCTCTTCTACATCAACATGTGTCCCCTCTTCTTCATGTCTCTTCTACATCAACATGTGTCCCCTCTTCTTCATGTCTCTTCTACATCAACATGTGTCCCCCTCTTCTTCATGTCTCTTCTACATCAAACATGTGTCCCCTCTTCTCCATGTCTCTTCTGCATCAACATGTTCCCCTCTTCTTCATGTCTCTTCTACATCAACATGTGTCCCCTCTTCTTCATGTCTCTTCTACATCAACATGTGTCCCCTCTTCTCCATGTCTCTTCTACATCAACATGTGTCCCCTCTTCTCCATGTCCTCTTCTACATCAACATGTGTCCCCTCTGTGGAAAGAGACTCTGAAAGTCTCAGGAACAAAGATTTTCTCTCTTTTTGATCCATTTCTATAAAAACCTGTCTGAAAATGAGCCGATCAGATTTTGGCCACTTTGTGATGTCATAACGATGTGTTGTCTTGTGTAGCCATTAGCCAATCAGCAACCAAGGCAACCAGCACTTTGGAAACAGGGCTGAAACAGAGGGGATTATGGGTAATGCTGCAATGATCTCTTTGGTGTTTCAGCCAATCAGAGACAGGCTCTGGATATATCTGAGGCCTGTGATATATTGATGAAGAACAGAATAATAGGGGACCTTTAAAATAAAGAAAGAGTTACAAGTTACTGATGTTTTTAATGGAAACACTGACAGGTCGTTGTAATGGTTTTCTTGCTACTGAGTCCCAGAGCTTTCCCCCAGTGTGTTCTGGTTGCTAGGTGTCTTCCAGGACATGCTACTGGCTGAGGAGGAAAAGGCTGGGTTCTTCCTGAGGCATGCCAACTGCTGGCAATCTGAGCAGAAACCCAGTGAACCTTAAATGATGTCAGTAATGAGTAAAACAAATGCTATATGCAAACTGTGAGCCTTAGATATTGGGACATCCATTGTGAGCTTTTGCTGTCAATCAAAGAAAGTGACTCAGCTATGTTGGACGGTTGTGTCATACAACTTAACTATCATTCTGTACCATTACTATTTCACGTGTTTATCCATTACAAAGTGTAACTGAGATGTAGAGGAAAAGGTATGGTCCTTCCTGAGGCCTGCCAACTGCTGGCAATCTGCAAAAAGAAACTACAGCACGGTCACATGACTTCACGTCACCACCGCTAAGCTAAAGGCGGCTAATGTTGGGCTATAAAGGAACTACAGCACGGTCACAAGACTTCACGTCACCACCGCTAAGCTAAAGGCGGCTAATGTTGGGCTATAAAGGAACTACAGCACGGTCACATGACTTCACGTCACCACCGCTAAGCTAAAGGTGGCTAATGTTGGGCTATAAAGGAACCACAGCACGGCCACATGACTTCACGTCACCACCGCTAAGCTAAAGGTGGCTAATGTTGGGCTATAAAGGAACTACAGCACGGTCACATGACTTCACGTCACCACCACTAAGCTAAAGGTGGCTAATGTTGGGCTATAAAGGAACTACAGCACGGTCACATGACTTCACGTCTCCACCGCTAAGCTAAAGGCGGCTAATGTTGGGCTATAAAGGAACTACAGCACGGTCACATGACTTCACGTCACCACCACTAAGCTAAAGGTGGCTAATGTTGGGCTATAAAGGAACTACAGCACGGTCACATGACTTCACGTCACCACCGCTAAGCTAAAGGCGGCTAATGTTGGGCTATAAAGGAACTACAGCACGGTCACATGACTTCACGTCACCACCGCTAAGCTAAAGGTGGCTAATGTTGGGCTATAAAGGAACTACAGCACGGTCACATGACTTCACGTCACCACCGCTAAGCTAAAGGTGGCTAATGTTGGGCTATAAAGGAACTACAGCACGGTCACATGACTTCACGTCACCACCGCTAAGCTAAAGGCGGCTAATGTTGGGCTATAAAGGAACTACAGCACGGTCACATGACTTCACGTCACCACCGCTAAGCTAAAGGTGGCTAATGTTGGGCTATAAAGGAACTACAGCACGGTCACATGACTTCAACGTCACCACCGCTAAGCTAAAGGTGGCTAATGTTGGGCTATAAAGGAACTACAGCACGGTCACATGACTTCACGTCACCACCGCTAAGCTAAAGGCGGCTAATGTTGGGCTATAAAGGAACTACAGCACGGTCACATGACTTCACGTCACCACCGCTAAGCTAAAGGCGGCTAATGTTGGGCTATAAAGGAACTACAGCACGGTCACAAGACTTCACGTCACCACCGCTAAGCTAAAGGCGGCTAATGTTGGGCTATAAAGGAAACTACAGCACGGTCACATGACTTCACGTCACCACCGCTAAGCTAAAGGTGGCTAATGTTGGGCTATTAAGGAACTACATCACGGTCACATGACTTCACGTCACCACCGCTAAGCTAAAGGAGGCTAATGTTGGGCTATAAAGGAACTACAGCACGGTCACATGACTTCACGTCACCACCGCTAAGCTAAAGGTGGCTAATGTTGGGCTATTAAGGAACTACAGCACGGTCACATGACTTCACGTCACCACCGCTAAGCTAAAGGTGGCTAATGTTGGGCTATTAAGGAACTACAGCACGGTCACATGACTTCACCTCACCACCACTCACTCACTACCTGTGTGAATAAACCACTCAGCACATAGACACCAGTGGAAGAAGACGTACTTATATCCTTAAATTAAGTTAAAGTAGAAATACTTAAGTCTGAAACACTCCATTGCAAGTGTGAAATAAATGTAGTGAAGAGTACAATATGTATCTCTCAATAAGTAGAGGCAAGAAGAAATGACTGGGTCTGTTAAATTAAAGAGTTACATTATTCTGTTTGTATACCTACACATACATTTTAATTGATTGACTTGTTGTAGTTTGTCAGTGTGTAGTCAACTCTCTACAATACTGGGTATATCAGGAGTACACATTAATAGAGTTTTTATATGTTAAAGATAACTAGCTACGGTGTGTGTGTTGAAGAAATGTAGTGGAGTAAAAAGTGCAATATTATCCTTCAAAATGTAGCGGAGTAGAAGTAGCATGACAAAATGCCCCTTATGTGGACCCCACTGTCCACCACTGACACACACACACACACACACACACACACACACACACACACACACACACACACACACACACGCTACAAGCCGAGGTTACACGACCCTCCCAGGTTTTCCTATTTTAAAATTATTGACATTTTGATGTTTGTAAATGTGTTGTACAATACTGGGTATAAAAGGAGTGAAAATGTATTAAAAAAATGTTTGTATTATATGTTAAAGATAACTAGCTACGGTGTGTGTGTTGAAGTGGAGTAAAACGTGCAATATTATCCTCCAAACTGTAGCGGAGTAGGAGAATCAAATCGCATGACTTTTATCCAATTCCAGTGAGTTCCAGTGAGCAATAAGAGTCTGCTTCACCTGGTGACTGTTTTCACCATTTTAGGAGTGTTTTTTATTTTAATAAAATGCTGGGAGGAGGCCCCTTAACTGACACACACACACACACACACACACACACACACACACACACACACACACACACACACTCAAATGCATGCACGCTACACTCCCAGGTTCTCCTGTGAGCAGAGAAGGGAGGACACGGAGTGATGAACGGCCTCGCTCCCTTCGGCAGAGGAAGGCAGAGACCTTCTCCTCTCCCTCCTGTCCGCTGTGTGGAGGAGTCGTGATCCTTCTGCTCCACAGTAGCTGCGCCTCAGATAGCTGAGGAATCAAGGGGGGAGAGGAAGTCTTTCCTCCCAGTGGCCTATATACTGATCCACCCTTCAGTAAAGAGAACTGAAAGCGTCCACACCAACACTATATAAATACATCACTACACTCTGCTACATACCATGTACAATATTATTAATAATGTTCTATAATAACGTGCAATGACGTATCTGCCACCACGTTTTTTAATTACATTAATGGTGTGACCGTCTATGTTTCCTGTAGATATCTAATTGCTCTTCAGTTTTATTATCATGCAGGTGTTTATTGTATTTTTGTAACTTTGGCAACAATGTCCTTCAGGATAAACACACAATGTACAACAATATATTTTATCTTTAAATGTTACGTTTTATTTTTGTTATTACTGCCGATTTGTATTCCACATGTGATTCCTTCTTATTCCATTTCTATGTAAATACTGTTATATTTTACTCTATTTTTAATATTTTTCTAGTTCTCTATCTGTGTTTTTAATTCTTGTTTTACTTTTATGTACGCACCACAACACCAAGTCAAATTCCTCGTACGTGTAAACCTAGCTGGTGATAAACCTGTTTCTGATTATGTAACCAAGGTAACTGCGTCACTGTGGACTGACGGCTTCGGGCCTTGTACTATTGCACATGTGGTTTTATTTTGAAGAGTGTTTCCCTTTCCCCATGTCTGTGACACCTGATTGTGTTCACCTGGTGCCCTGTGTTGTCCCCCTCCCCCCCACCTGTGTCTAATGGCTGATTAGTGTGAGGGTATCGGCTCTGTTGCCCTGTCTGTGTGGGCAGGTAGTGGGTGTGAGTGGGTGACCAGACAGATGTCTCGCTTTGCAGCCGACTGCACAGCATTTTCACAATATGGTCTAGCTGCGGCCGCGGCCAGTACACGGCGGTACACGACACGCCCACCTGACAAGACACTACGGTGGCTGAGAGGCACCACCGTTAAAAGCGAATTGACGAGATTTACATCATACAGCCCATGTAGTATAAACATTGATTTTAATTTCTTACAGTAGGAGAGGTTTTGGGGTTTAGGAGGGAGGAAGGAAGATTAGGATTAGGTAAAAAGGAAAGGTAGGGAGTGGTTAGGGTTAGGATGGGGGAAGGGAAGGGTTAGATTGAAGGGAGGGAAGAGAACTGCTACCCGGGAACGTTCACACTGGGTAGTTTATTTAGTTTAACAAAAATTATCCAACGAGTTAGAGACCACAACGGAAGTGTAGTACCGCCGTTTGGCCACAAGACTCCGGCGCACTCCTGGGGGCTTGGTTCAACCTCCACTGTCCGCGGCCGCAGCTAGACCCTTCTCAGCCACCGTAGTCTCGTGTACTGGCCGCGGCCGCAGCTAGACCCGTCTCCATTTTCACGACTTTTGGTGCGTCCCGCAAATTGAGACGATGTCCCGCATATTTAATTTTGATTGGCTAAAACGTTTTTCTAAAATCAGATTCATCCAATGGCTGTTGAGAAAGCAGGGAAGGCTATCATCACGGGGCTGTGTTTGCTGTCAATCAAACTGTAACACACGGCGGGTGCTGTTAACCAATGAGAGTAACTCACTCACACACCCCCCCCCCTTACTGCATTTTGACTTCACTTTCTGCTCTGTTGTTATATATTTGTTACGGGGTTTTTTCCCGGGGGAGGGGGAGGTGCTGTTGAGAGGGTGTCCCACATTGTCCCACACAACCCTCCTTGTCCCACATGTGGTCTGTTGGGATCTGGTGAGACCCTGGTGGCTGTGCTCACGTGAACAGCAGATTGAGGCTATATGTTTATGATGTAGTAAATGCCCACACCGGGTTGTATTTTGGACGTTCTGCCTCCTTGCTTGGTCGGGCCGCTCAACGGTCAGCTTCACAGATTCTGATTCTGATCTTTAAAACAGCGCTCGGCTGCTCGCAGACTGGAAGAGTTATAGAAGAAGGATTAATCCCTGTCTGAGTTCAATCACAGACACAGTGTGCAGCGGCAGGATGAATCCCCAGGTTCCTCTTTCTTTGAGCACACGAGGAAACGCTGGGATATTTATTGTCGTGGAAGCCAATGAGTTCCTCCTCTCCACCATCCATCCTGCTGCAGATCCCCCCCCTCACATCCAATAAGTGGTTCCTCATTCCCGCTCGGAGAGGGATTGGTCACTGGGGTGAGAGAGATGGAGGCCGAGCAGGGAGCATGAAGGCATCCATCGCAGGAGTTATAAGAAAGAAGAATAAATATGAAGCGGGCAGCAACAACTCCATTTCCTCTGACAGCCAGGCTGCATGTGTTACAGAGTTCTGCAGATAAGTGGCTCTTCATTTCAGAGCTGGGAAGTAGTGGAGTACAAATACTTTGTTACTGTACATTTTTCTGGTATCAGTACTTTACTCCACTACTTAATTTTCTGACGACTTTTTACTTTCTACTTCTTACATGTTGAACTCAAATACCTGTACTTTCTACTTACATGTTGAACTCAAATACCTGTACTTTCTACTTCTTACATGTTGAACTCAAATACCTGTACTTTCTACTTCTCACATGTTGAACCCAAATACCTGTACTTTCTACTTCTCACATGTTGAACTCAAATACCTGTACTTTCTACTTCTCACATGTTGAACTCAAATACCTGTACTTTCTACTTCTTACATGTTGAACTCAAATACCTGTACTTTCTACTTCTTACATGTTGAACTCAAATACCTGTACTTTCTACTTCTCACATGTTGAACTCAAATACCTGTACTTTCTACTTCTCTCATGTCCCAAACAGCTGGTTCCTTTAGTCTGAATGTGTGTTGGTGCGTGGTCATTATTCTTTAGAGTCATTGCGTGCCTATTGGTTGGAACACGATCCGTGTATCCATCACTTCCTGGTCTTCTCTAAAGAAGAGGGACCAATGGAAACGTTGTCATGTTGCCGTTGTTCACTATTTTATTGCAGGTTTTAGTGCACTATTTAATGTATTTGTCTTTATTTTCTTAACATTTTTATTCTAAATGCATCTGTCATTTTATTTTACTGTATTTTTTATTCAAAACCGGAGTCTCCGTCACAAAACCCACTTTCCCACAGGGATAAATAAAGTATTCAGATTGTGTATCCCTCGAACTGTATGAGAGCCCCCGCCGACTAACTGTAAATGTCATTCTAATTAAGTATCACGATGTTATTCAACTTGAATTAATCCGGTTGTCACTTTGTGTCTTTGTCTTGCAGTAAAAAGCCCCCGTGTCCGTGGGGGGGGGGGGGGGGATTCCCTCCAGAGAGGATTCCTTCATGCTTTTTTCTAGTCAGGGGGTGAGTCGGGTAATGACACTGAGGAAGTGTGTGGTGCTGTGAAGTCATGTGACCGTGCTGTAGTTCCTTTATAGCCCAACATTAGCCGCCTTTAGCTTAGCGGTGGTGACGTGAAGTCATGTGACCGTGCTGTAGTTCCTTTATAGCCCAACATTAGCCGCCTTTAGCTTAGCGGTGGTGACGTGAAGTCATGTGACCGTGCTGTAGTTCCTTTATAGCCCAACATTAGCCGCCTTTAGCTTAGCGGTGGTGACGTGAAGTCATGTGACCGTGCTGTAGTTCCTTTATAGCCCAACATTAGCCACCTTTAGCTTAGCTGTGGTGACTTGAAGTCATGTGACCGTGCTGTAGTTCCTTTATAGCCCAACATTAGCCACCTTTAGCTTAGCGGTGGTGACGTGAAGTCATGTGACCGTGCTGTAGTTCCTTTATAGCCCAACATTAGCCGCCTTTAGCTTAGCTGTGGTGACTTGAAGTCATGTGACCGTGCTGTAGTTCCTTTATAGCCCAACATTAGCCGCCTTTAGCTTAGCGGTGGTGACGTGAAGTCATGTGACCGTGCTGTAGTTTGTTTATAGCCCAACATTAGCCTCCTTTAGCTTAGCGGTGGTGACGTGAAGTCATGTGACCGTGCTGTAGTTCCTTTATAGCCCAACATTAGCCGCCTTTAGCTTAGCTGTGGTGACTTGAAGTCATGTGACCGTGCTGTAGTTCCTTTATAGCCCAACATTAGCCGCCTTTAGCTTAGCGGTGGTGACGTGAAGTCATGTGACCGTGCTGTAGTTCGTTTATAGCCCAACATTAGCCACCTTTAGCTTAGCGGTGGTGACGTGAAGTCATGTGACCGTGCTGTAGTTCCTTTATAGCCCAACATTAGCCTCCTTTAGCTTAGCGGTGGTGACGTGAAGTCATGTGACCGTGCTGTAGTTCCTTTATAGCCCAACATTAGCCACCTTTAGCTTAGCGGTGGTGACGTGAAGTCACGTGACCGTGCTGTAGTTCCTTTATAGCCCAACATTAGCTTTTTACTTTTACATGAACAGTTTCTTATTTTCAAAATGTTTTAGCCTTAAACCTCACTAGTTTAACACTCTTTGTTTACATTTTGGCAAAAATATGCCTTGTGGAAAGTTCACCACTTTAGCTTCTAAAAGTTTGTAGGGAGGCGTGTGTCGTAGTGGTCTAGTGCGTTGGTGTTCGGATCAGGGGGGCACAGGTTCAAACCCCACTGCAGTCAGCATGTCATGGTGTCCCTGGGCAAGACACTTCACCCCAAAGTGCTCCTGTGGGGATTGTCCACAGTATTGAGTATGTAAGTCGCTTTGGATAAAAGCGCCTAACAAGTAACATGTAATGTGTTAATGTTGTATCTGTTCCTATCTGAATATTCCCTATTCCCAGTATTGACACATCACTGCTAGAGTCTGAATAAAGACACAATAAGTCACACACAACACTGTTGGGAAAATACTGAATGTACTCTTCCATAATCCGAGTACACATGATAACGAAGGTATCCCAACTGCAGCTGAGTACGTGACAGGATGTGTGATGACCTGGAAGAGCATCAGGACTGCTTGAGGCAGATGATAGCTATGTGATGAACATGATGACTCAGCCTCTATGGAGAGAGACATCAAGCATGCTCATTTCTGACGTGGAGCTAATCTGAAGTAAACATTGATACTGCTTTCTGTTCCTCCATCTTGTGACTGTGTGACTCCCTCTCTTGGATATCAGCGTGTGAAGGACACTGTGAAGGACACTGTGAAGGAACTAGTCTCTGTATGTGATGACTCCTTCCCTTCTGGAGAGGATCACAGATACATGGATCCTGAGATGAAGCTCAAGCCGGTGACGAGTGAGAGTTAACATTTTGAAGTATTCAGAAAAAGTGAGAATTTTGAGATTTTTAGAAAAAAGTGAGAATTTTGAGAAAAACGCAGAATTTTTAGATTTTGAGAAAAAGCCAACATTTTTAGAAACAACTCAGTATTTTGTACATGACAACCGGTATTCCTCCATCTTGAGACTGTGTGACTCCCTCTCTTGGATATCAGCATGTGAAGGACACTGCTCAGGAACTAGCTGATGCTCTGTATGTGATGACTACTTCCCTTCTGGAGAGGATCACAGATACATGGATCCTGAGGTTGAAGCTCAAGCCGGTGACCAGTGAGATTTTTCTAACACACACACACACACACACACACACACACAATGTGTCCCAAAGTCAGTGTGTGGCTCAACAAATTGGATAGAAAAATTATCTTTGAGCCAATTGTTAACCTCAATAATCTGTTTTTCTAGGGTAATGACACTGAGGAAGTGTGTGGTGCTGTCGGGTGGCAGCGCAGCGGGTTGGGG